>PVJH01007863.1:0-89434 GCA_004026705.1 Nesogale talazaci | reverse complement strand
ATCGTTCACCAGCTGCAGCCTCCCGCCAGCGCCCCGCCCCGCCGGCCCGCTCCCCCTCCCCACGAAAGAGACCTGCACAGTGGGAGCCAGACAGGGACCCCGGCCAGACGCTCGGGCCAGTGGCGAGGCGCGCGGACCTGGGCCCCCGCGGCCGCCCGCCCACGAACAAAGGAGGCGCCCGAGCCCGCCTCGGCCCGCAGGGAGCCGCGGCCCAGCGCTCGCCCAGCCCGGGTCCTGGCCGCCCGGGGCGCGCCGGGCGGGCCGGCGCGGGACCCCCGAGGAGGCGGCGGCTCGCAGCGAAGCCCGGCTCTCGCCGCTGCCGCCGCGGCCGCCATGGGTTGCTGCACCGGGCGCTGCTCGCTCATCTGCCTCTGCGCGCTGCAGCTGGTGAGTGCCCCGCGCTCCCCGCCACCCGAGCCCTCTCCCCCTCCGGGAGGCCCCCGCTCCGCCACCCCCAGCCCCGCTCCGGGGCTGCCTCCCCGCACCCTCAGCCGCGGGCGCGGGGGCCACGGACGACGGAGCGGGGCGCTCCCTCTGGTCCCCTGCTCCCCTCTTCGGCGCTCCTTCGCGGGGCTCGGCCGGGGTCTAACGTGCCGCGGCGGGAGGGCTCGTGGCTCGCTGGTGTCCCACTGCGCCGGGTGCCGCGCGTTCCCGTCTGGCGCCCGGCGCGGTCCCGGGGCGCTGGGGAGGAGCGCTTCCCCGCCTCTGCTGGACACCTGGGTGAGTCGCCTCCAGATTGCCGCTGAAGTTTCGCCTTCCGCTTGGAGTGTTCCAGCCAGGGTGCCTGAGAGGTGCTTGGCAGTGCTGGGGTTCTGAGGAGGCAGAAAGCAAGAGCCTCAAGTCTCTGAATTAAAGAGGAAGGTCGTTCTTACCTCCCGCTGGTCCAAAGGTCGTGGTTGAGGCCGAGCGGGCCCCCGGGCAGGTCTGGTTGTGTGCTCTTCAGTGGAGCGATTTGTCACTAAACACCCCAAGCCCAGGCAGAGAGGATCTGACAGCTGTCATTAGGGGAAGGCAGAGTGGCTGGCTGGCTGGCGAAGGGCTTGCCAGGGAAGTGTATGGAATGGGAAGTTAGGAAGGGAGCCTAGTGGAAAGGAGAAAGCCTTTCCGAACCGAGTGCGTGCTCCTCCTGCTCTTCCATTGGGATCTGGACTGAACCTGTGGTCTATTTTAGAGTCGTTTGAGGTCAAGGCCACAGACCTTTTGTGTCAGACTTCACTGGGTGAGATAACTAGACATCCCTCTGTTGTTACCCTTAGGGCAGATGGTAGAGATACTCTGCCAAGCACTCTTCAAAGTATTATATTGTGGGGCCTGGGGGAGGCACACATACCTAACTAGGTCTTTTGACAAGAAGGAAAGAGTGTTCCATGAACTTTACTGAGGAATCAACCCTTTTGAGACTCATTAAGGGAGGGATAAAATAATGATCTTTCTTTGGTAGTTCCTATTTCCATGAATGTTTTAAAAGGTTTAAATGCCCCCCCCTCCATTTGCTTCATTCTCCCATGAAAATCTCACTTTAGATATTCTCTTCATTCTTTAAACCCTAAATCTCAAGTTTAGGTAATGTGTGCATAATTTATGTATTCATAGGCTTGAAATGAGTGGCTAGATTTCTTTAAGCTCATTAGACCATCTCTTCTCCTTTAAGGGGAAAACACCTCTTCACCCCACTACCCCCACCCACCCAACAAAACTAAACCCTTAATCTGACATATTTTATAGGATTTTTAAAGTAATTTTCAAAAATCTACTTGTGAATAAGTTTTGCCTTCCACTAAGGAAAGAAAGCTGGAAGATTTTATAGTTCTTAAGAATGGACATGAATTAAAAGGCAGAGAAACTGAACATTGGGTTAACCTTTGTGTAAAAAGGTGCAGTGGCTGGTGCCATCTGACCTCCTTTGATTTCGTGATGGGAACAGAGACTCACAATCAACCTCAGACACATTTGAGGTGGCCATCAGACATGTCTCAGCCCTGAGACCCTTTCACTCTTTCTGACTCAGCCCCCCCCCCCACCTCCGTAGGCACTCTTCTGATAAGGGTGACAGAGAACTCAAAGAGAAGGTCCACGACTTATGGTACTTATTAAGGATGTAACATGTTACCAGGAACAACTCAGGATACAGCCCTTTGGTTAGATAAGCTTTTCAGTCTCTGGTTATAAAACTCAGTCGAGTGTTATAAATCTTTTAAACTTTTCCATGAAATGTCAAAAGGTGCCCCAATCCACCAGGAAACCTGTCCAAAAGGCATACAGATCTCTTATTCTTTTGGTGGCAAGCCTAGCTTTGCTGATAAGTGCCTGGTTAATTCCAGACACCATTCTGCCAGAAAGTCTCTTTCCTGAATCTCTCAGCTTTCTCTTTCTCTGTGTTGGCACATCCACTATAACTGCCTCATTCTGAGGGCAGAGGAGCCCACCCCACGATTCCGATTCCGTGCTAGTCCCCTTGCTCTGTTTCTGCCAGTTTTCCTGCTTCTGTTTCCTTTCCCCTCCCCTCCCCTCCCCTCCCCTCCTCTCCTCTCCTCCTTTGTCCCAGACACTCTCTCTGTGTCTTGGTCCTCCTTCTAGGAAGTTCTCAGCACCGGGAAACCAGGTCCAAAGGATGCACCCAACTCCCAGCTCTTCTTTCTTGATGGTAATGCTAATGAATCTCCGTCTCTGCTCTGGGATTGGCTCTTTTTAAACCTAACAGGAGAGCAAAACCAACCAGTCACCTGCTGAGAGTGCCATACACTTTATTTGCATGGTCTCAGCTTCCCAAAAGGTCCATGCATGGTATTTGCATTATTAACAGGCTATCCATTCCTTTGGTGGGCAACTGATCTTTATTTGCACAGTCCCAGATGGTTGTTTTTTAGGAGACCATGATGAGAAAGGCCATAAAAAAGGGAATTCATCCCATGGCATGATACTTGTGCAAAACTGTAGAGAGGCACACAACTTCACATAAAGAACAATGACAGGTATTTTTTTCTGGGGGGTAGGGTAGCACATGACAATTTTCATGCACCCAATTTAGCCATATAATTATGTTATTAAGGTGGTATTATGATACTTGTGATGATAATACTTTCCAGGTCCTAGTCATTCGGCTAGATTCACCTATTGCCATTGAGCACATCCCAACTGATATTGACAGTAGTTCTAGGACAGTAGTTTTCATCCTGTGGGCCACAACCCCTTTGGAGGTCAAATGACCTTTTCATCCGATTCATACCAGTAGCAAAATTACAGCTATGAAGTAGTAATGAAGATAATGTGATGGTTGGGTAGTCCCCACAACATGAGGAACTGTATTAAAGGGTCACGGCACCAGGAAGCTTGAGAACCACTGATCTAGGACAAAGAAGAACTTCCCTTTTGAGTTCCTGGGCTGTGGGATCTTCCTGAGAGCAGAAAGCATCCTCTTTCCCATGGGGAACAGCTGTTGGGTTTGAACTGCCGATCATGCCGTTAGCAGTTCCACATGTTACCCAGGGGTCCTCGTTAGGTTAGAGTGCCTTTATTCGCCGTATTTACTGTGCTGATTGAGAGATACACAATTTACGTCTTCAAATCTCACTCCTAATTCCACCTTCTTTATAGTTTTCTGTGCTCCAGGTTAAATCATTCATTTATTTCCCCTTATCTCACACAAATCTCTTTGTTCCACACCTAATTTTTATTAATGCAGACCAAAATAAAAATACATATGTTCTGAGACATATCCCCTTGAACAATATTAGTAACTTCACCTGGAAACATTTGGCAGACATAGATAGCAGATCATTGATACACAGAGTATATTAAATTTTACTAATTCTCTTAAAAGCATAGGATTTGTGAAACTTAAATTTTTTCTGAGCATGTCCTTAATAATACTCTCCTTTCAACTTTAGCATTATAATCACATTTATTCACTTAACACATTTATTACTTAGTTACATGTATAAATATTAACCATATTTGTATCATGAGAAACTTTATGTTATTGATAACTGTATTAACCTCACTATTTTTAATACTATGGTGTGATTGTTCCTGAATCTCATGAACTTTTTATTATTTTTTGTTAGTATGTCGTAATGGTTATTAGATTTTGCTTTTCATGATTGTACCTTTGCGTGGATTCTGACTCATGGGGACCCCAGGCATAATAGAATAAAACATTGGCAAGTTCTGTATCATCCCTACAATTGTTGTTTGTTTGAAGTCATAGTTTCAGCATGGTGTCAGTCCATTTGCTCAAGGGTTTTTCCTTACTTAAAAAAATAATGGTTTTTATTACTATGCAATTTTCATATAATAAAATTCAATGATTTTAACATAATGAGAAGAGTTATGCAACAATCAGCACAATTTATTTAGAACGTTTTCTTCATTCTTATACTATTATTAGCCCCCAATTCCCTCAACATTCCCTGCCATAATTCTAAGAAACAACTTACCCAGTTACTGTCTCTATAGATTTACCTATCCTGGGTTTCATAGAAAGAAAAAAAAAATGTTTTGAACCACCAGCAACAATAACAAAACAGAAAAACCTCAGCTGAGAAGAAAGCAGAAAATAAAAATAATAGGGCAAATTTAAAATGGGTCAAAAGAGATAGCAAGTGATAAGGTGTTAAGTTTTAACCTGTATTCATCCACTTCCTAAAGCACTCTGCTTGATAGCAAGGCTACTTATACCCCTGGTCAATGGTCAGGGGGGAGTCTTTGGAAGCTTAATCCATGTGAGGATCCTGCAAATGGATTCCTGGTTTTCACTGTCATCCATTTCCATAACTGAATGATGACAATTTTAGCTCTAACACTATTCCCTTCTCTGGTCTTGCATTTTATTCACAATTCTTGAGTCTCACAGGTTGTTGTACTTCTTATATGTGGCCTGAACCAATACCTCACTTAGACGACTACTTGTTTAAGACAAATCTTTAAGACAACATGTTATTCTTTCTGATAGGCAAGGGCCAACTCATTTCTTCACCGCATTTTCCTGTGGCAGTCATATCTTCAGTCATCTCATGCTGGCAAATACTGAGTGTGGTTGCATCATAGGAAGCTAGTTGTTTCTAGATTAGACCTACAATTAAGTGCAATCTCAAAATCTATTCATAAATCTATGGCTTATGTATGTTCCTGCCACATTTTAGAATCATTATCACTAATTGGGGAACATAATAAAACATCCCCAAGGGGCATATGGTAAATTTACTGATAGTATCATCCAATTTAGCCAATGATATAGAATTTAAGATACCGTTGAGAAAAGACAAGTACACGTGTAGGACAGCTGTTTAGATGAACATATATGGATTGCTGAATTGGACAGGCTGTAAATTTAAGTGACTGGATTACGCAAATAATGAGACTTGGAGAGAGGCCGAAACTTTTAGTAATGCTCATTTACAGAAACAGAAAGATGCTTGCTGGACTAAGACATGTCATAAAAAAGCAAAAACAGCATGTCAATCAAATATATGATAGCTCTAAGTTGTCTTTTTTTGGTAAAGTCAAAGCAAGAGATTTGAACCAAAGTTCAATGACTTTCAAATCCACAATCTTGGTATTGTATCCACCTGCTTCTCATACTAGGGCAGGCTTTAATCTAAGGGAGTATTTCAGTTCCTTTGTATTGTTACAGATGTTTTTGAGGTAAAGTCCACTTCACATAGTGGGGTTTCCAAATGACATTGTCCTGGTGTGGCCTATGATGGATGTTGTGCACAGAACATCCTTTAGATTCTGGGACAGAATCTAAAGTCTTGGTTGTATATAACATGTGACCTGGATCACCAAGGGCTACATAGAGACTCGATCAAAAGTGCCAAGTAGGAACGTAGGACTAGATGAAATCTCCCCTTGGGGGACTATAGATGTTTAGGATTTTTCTCGATGGCAGGTTACCCACCAAGAGAAGTGAAATCACTTTCGCAAAGACAGGCATATCCTTGCCCCTTTCCTGACTTTAACCGACCCCCTCCCTACCTTAAACCCTGCCTCTGGCCTTGAATTTCTGTTCAGGTTCACTGAGCACCCTTGTGAGAGTTATCTGTTGATTCTGGTGAGCAGGAGAGCAATGTGATATGGCAGGAATGGATTGGATTGGTTTTCTTCCTCTTTCCTCATCTGGGAAACCTAGGTGAGACATTCCACACCTGTGCGCGCCGCCCCCCCCCCCCCCCCCCCCCCCCCCCCCCCCCCCCCCCCCCCGCGCGCGTGCCCCGCTGCGCTTGCTGAAGAGGTTTTTTGTGATTGACTAACTTCACTCACCATAATGGTTTCCAGGTCCCTCTGGGTCCTGTGGTGTTTTGTGGTTTCATCACTGTTTTGTTTGTTTTTAAGGGATACATAGTGTTCTACTGTATGGTGCAACCGTGTTTCTTCATTCATGTCTCTACTGAGGGGCATTTGGGCTGTTTCTAGCTTCTTTCCACTCTGGACTGTGTTCCAATGAACATGGGAGGATAGATATCTGTTCATCTTGTTTCTCTGACCTCTCTAGGGTGTATAACCAGCAGAGATTTTGCTAGGCTATAAGGGATTTCCATTCCAAAGTGTTTTAGGTAGGTAGCATCGCATCGAATTTCCCAATGGTTGTACATGTTTGCACGCATACCATCAATGCATAACAACTCTGATCTCTCCCACCCTCTCCGGGATGTGTTGTTTTCTGTTTTGCTTTTTTTTTTTTTAATTAAACTATTCTTGTGGATATTGGGTGATATAGATCTCATCTTTGTTTCAGCTATCATCTCTTAGCTGGATAATGATATTGAGCACTTTTTTCATGTTTACTAGACATTTGATTGTGATTGTTTTGTGGTTTATCTGTTCATGTTTTTAGCCTCCTTTTTAATTGGACCATAAACACTTGTTTTTTTTCCTGTTATGACTAAATTTATTGTCTCTTCTATAAGCATAGGTTATTTGCATATCTTCACCAAACTGTACTCAATCCAAGGGTAGGAGTCACAAAGGTCTTATACTTGCAATGTCTTTTGTGGTTGTACTGGACACTGAAACTTATTTTTTGATTTATAATGCAGTATGGTTGATATTTACTGTTTCTTTATGGTTTTTTGCAAAAACATTATTTATTTCACTCCTTAATTTATCCTGTGAGGATCGCAGCCGTCCCACTAGTTTGCAGGCAAGGAGCATGGTCACTACTTGGCAGAGGAGAGAAGTGTCACACTAACAGAGTTACAGTTGAACACCTTTTCCAAAACCAAGTATTTCTTGGCTAATGGAAGCTATGAGTACTAGTGAAAAATTCACAACTATATCTGAATTTTTAAACTGCCTATTTATGTTATTATACCATACATTACAATTTGTATTTGTATAAAATATATGTAATACCCAATTGACAAATGATAATAAAGTATGCGATATTCTTTCTTGTAGCCAATTAATTCCTAGATGCTTTGTGGGTGGAGGTTGACAAACACTTCATCTTGAACATGAATTTCAGTTAATATCTCCACATACTTAAGGTGCTACAGGACAATGAAATGAAAACAATGTCAGAAGTCCATTCCTTTCCCAGTGAAATGCGTAGGTTCCAGAACAAACTGGATGTTGTTGTTGAGGGACTTTTAATTTCTTCCAACACACATAGTCGAGGTGAAGATAGGCGCAGACCTGGCGCATCCTTTTCTTGATGTGAAGCCACTCAGCAGTATTAGCTCCCTTTAAAAGTTGTAGATGCCAATGAAAGACACTTGTGATGATGCTGTTGTTCAGTGCCAACTCATCACTTCCAAGTCACACTTCCTGTATGCAGCAGGCAGAATTGCTGCTGCGTCTTGCCCAACCCTACACTTGTTATGCTTGAGCCCATTGTTTATGATCTTGTTCACAACTCCCTGACACCCAGAGAGAAAAATCAAGCTGGGAAGTTTAGCCTCAGAGAAAGTATCATTTTTAGACTTTGCATGAGCTTTGTAGATGTGCAGGAGCATTGGTTTACAAAATTCCTGCCTTGTTCCTTTCCACTGGGTTCTGTGCTGGTCATCTTTCATCATCATCTGTTCTTTCTGCTTTGACCACCACAGAAGTTTATATGGTTTGTCCCATGACATTCATGTTCCTCATTAGGGCTGATTAATTTAAAGAGACATTGCAAGACTATCTATAGAAATCAATGTGAAGTAAATATACTTTAAAAACTATTTATAACTATGTAACCAACTCATCCAAAGACCTTTACATACATGTTTTAGGGATTATTTTGGCATTGCTTCTTTTATAATGTACATTCTATGGGTAGATATATGTAGTCCTAAAATTTAAACGAACAATGAACTTAGCTGATCATATGCTTTTATAAATGAATTTGAAGATCGCATGCAATAAAGCTTACCTTTCTGCTTTAAAAATTTTAAATGTACCCAACTTGTCATCCCAGAGTCATCTTCTCTTAGGGATGTCAGTGAAGTATTGAATTTATATTGGCAGGAATGGTTCCTACAGGGAGTTTTAGACCTCTTTTTCATAGCACAGAGGTCAAGCTATAAGACATGCTGGACAAAACTTTGTCTCAAGAGGTTGTTACTGCCAGCAGAGGTTTATAGCACACATATCACTTTATGGAAAGGTGAAAGGCATTTTATGCTGTGTGTAAGGCATGCATAAAACCCAAAGCTCTTTCTTTGCATACCTTTACAAAGGTGTAGAGAAAACAAAGAGCTTCTAGAACATGAATGGGTTGTGCGTTTTTATTTTAAAGCATGCCATCTCCCATGTTACAGAAAATAGTGTATTTTTAATAGTACAATGAAAGCCACCTTTAGCTAATTTCATCTTTATGCCACATTCAACATTTCCTCATGAACCAATCAAATTATTACATTCGAATACTAAACTAGAAACATGTTGGTGGCTTTTTGATGACTGCAGTGCCAATAGGTTTTTAAACTAAACTCTGTAAAATACCCCTGACTGCTAGTTGCAGATGATAAATAAATCTCGTTTACTAGGTGGCTATCAGGAGACCCAGTGAGGCAGTCACTAAGGTGTTTTATTGCCCACAGAAAGACTGGCAGTTCAACTTACTAGTCTGTGGAGAAAAATGTGTCAGTTTGCTTTTGAAAAGATTATACAACGGGGAGATCTACTCTGTCCTAGAGGGTCGCCACTTGATGACACCAGGCTTAAGTGTGTCTGTATAATGATATTTTTGCTTTAAGACCCTTTTAGTATTACTAGTAGTTTTTTCTTCTCTTGTGCAACATAATTCTTAATCAGATTGTTTCCACTTTTCCCCTGTATGTAGATACTCTCTCCCATCAAATGAAACTTAAAAAAGAGAAAGTAAAGCAAGAGTTAATAATGAGACATTAGTTATAATGTTATTGGTTTTGAAAACCTTACACTGTTCTCTTAGCTGTTTTCTACACAGTCCGATTCACTTTAAGCACTCCTTCTATCAGTTATTTTCAGAATATTGGAGGTACTTATGAAGTGTTATATTTCTATGTATTTTATTTTTAACATCCACCTGACACCAACTACATTTGTGTTTATGTCTTTAAATGCATCCTGTTCCCTTTGCTGCATTTTAAGTACACGAAGGGCAAAGATTTTGATTCACTTGCAGTATCTTCTATGACAACCTGTGAAGGTTAAACACTCAGTAAATGTGTTTGTAGAATAAATTAATGTACAAGTGAATAGCTCAACTTTACTGGATGCTTTTTAAATGTAACTTTACTGGATGCTTTTTCATGTCCTATATGCAGGTATAGTCTTAGATACTTTATATCTATGAAATCATATTATATTCACAATCAAAGAGACTAAAAAACAGAAGCAAAATGGTTTTATTAACTTGTTCAATGACAAAAAGCTGGCCTTCAAAATTCATAGGTGAGCCATCACTCTCTTTACCAAGCTCTCTGTTTTCTATAGTTCAAATAACCCATCCATTGCCAGTGTGTCCAGTTTCTGCCTCCTGCCTCCTCTATCGTCATTCTATAGGAATAGTAGATTACAGAGTTTCCAATGATATAAATAGTGACAGACACTTCTTGCCACATCTTTCTCCTGAGGAGTGGTTGGTGAGTTTGAACCAATCCCTTTCAGCCATCAATCTGTTGCTTTAATCATTGTGCAACCAGGGCTTTTCAAAATGACCAAAAAGATTCAACAAATGTTTACACATACTCTAAGCAATGGGTGGAATATCCAAGTGTTGGGATACAGAAGGAATGACCACTCAGTTTTCAATCAGAGTTTGATGGTTTGAATCTACTTAGTGATGCCTCAGAAGAAGCAGTTGGCGATCTATCTTCAAATATTAACCAAGTATCGATCTCTTTTCAAATATTAGCCATGAAAAACCCAATGGAACACAGTTTCTCTCTGACATATGAAGGTGCTACAAAAAGTTAATAGAACATTTTCATTATCTTTTAATTCCATTCTCCCAAGGGATTTTTTAAGCCCCCTTGTACCTGAGTCATGGTTAACTTAACAGGAACTTTTCTTAAGCACTGGTTGTTCAGGCAAGTGCTATGTAGATGTAGACTTGTTCTCATGGAAGTTATATCTCTGGAAAAAAGGATTGTCAGTTACTATGTCAATAAAAACCAACCGATTATAAATGCTGTCAAGTGCCATTAAGATAAAATGACCAGACATCCTGCTTTTTAAATAATTTAACAATGTCTTGCGGCATTTTAAAGTTAAAATAAATATATTACAATACTATTTTGCATTCTATGAATATTTTTGTTGCTCCCTATTGTCCAAATTTTTAATCAAGAACAACCCCCCCTCCCCAGTCAATGGCGTCCCACTTAAAATTTGGTCACTTTACATTAAGATGGACACAGAGGAGTAGAGAGAGATCTTTTTAATTTAATTGTCCATGAAGACTTATCAAAATTTAGATCAGCAAGTAGTCAGGCATGCAAAGATAAAAGGAATGTTCTACAAAATGTGTCAGATGTGCAAACACAGTTGGCTAAGTAGCTTTGTTTAAACGGTTTGATTGGCAAACACAATATTCTAATGTTCAAATTGGATGTGGATTTCTGCTGACTTATGGAGGGTTTCATACTCATCAGGACATGGGTTGCTAGAATCCAGGGGTCAGGCAAGCTCTTAAGCCACAGAGGCAATGGGTTAGGCTTGAAAGCTTTGCTGATTTCTCACATGGGCTTCTTTCGTTGAATGCTATCAGAATCACTAAGCGTTTTTGAAAGCTCAAATTCCATCATGACCTAAAATATAAACATTTTAGGGAAAGATTCAAGAATCTTAAATTAGTAAAAGCTCATGATACTACTCTGAGGCAGATTGAGATTTGTGAACCTTTGCTCTCATGTTGAGACACCTCTTGGTCAAAGGAAAAAGACCTTGGACAATACCTAATATTGGAAAGGGAAATCTGATTTCTTTGGACACACAGGGTATTCTAGTCTTGATATTAGTTCTATACCTAGCTGAACGGTTACACTGGATGTGGTTAAGACTTTAGAGTGAGTTGTTTCTCTTATAATTAGTATAGTTTCTGTGAAACTATGGCATTGCCCTAACAAGTGCCTGAGGGTCATGGCCCATCTTGATGAGGGGAGCCAAGTTTTTCATTTTGAATAGGGTCATGACAAAACTACCTGTCCCCTCTGTGTCTGATATCCGGTGTGTTCCCAAAGGCTTTAAGCTATTATGATAAACAATAATCTTAAGCTTTCTTCTGGGTTCAGTACATAGCCTGAATAAGAGATGGAGTCCAGGTCATTAGTATCTAAGGAAGTAGATCATATACTTTCTAGGAGAAAATTTCAACATTGAATCTATTTCCTTAGCCAAAGACAATAAAGAATCACACTGCTTTTATAGAAGATGATTTGGAATTTATAATGCCTGTTTTCAAGGTTCACTTGTAGTCACGTTTTCCTCTACAAGACAAATTAAAGTGACTTTGTATTCAATTTCTTACAATGACATATGTTCCAGACTCTGTTCTACAAACCAATATAAATCCTGATGTTTGTAGCTCTGGTTGGCATTAATTTGAACATGTCCTCCTGCTAGATATTTATAAGAATGTTCTGCTGTTCTTGTGGTTTATGCATTTTTGTTATAAACTATCAACTCTGTGCTGTCAGGCCATCTTTCTCTTAAGTACTAGTTAGATATTTTGCTTTGTGTTGGTTGTGACTTCAGATTCTTTAAGTTGAAACCTAGATTTATTTTTCTCTGTCTGAGAAGATTTAAGTAATGATCCAGCTAATATAAAGGAAATGTTTCAAATAATCTTCTGAATCGATCTATCTTTCTAACCATTTTGGTAGTAACATTTGGGATTTCTTAATTAGTATTCACTATTTTACTTCTCTGAGTTCTAGCATCCATTGCAGTGACTACATAGAGCTCAGAAACAAAACTCTTGATTAAAGGGCTTATGAAGGAAGCTAACAAGTTGTAATACCCTTGAGATTTGCACAGGCATGGGTTGTGGATCAGGATCTTTTATAAAGTTCTGTTGAGTCTGCTAATAAATTCTTAAAGGGGCATGCCACTCTGTTGTAAGCCTGAAGTCAAAGACATTCACCTTAAGCACCACGAGTCAGGAAACCTGCTCCCTGAATTAAGAGCCCAAACGCACCCCACTCCACTTATCTGCCCCTTGCACAAATGCTCTCAGATTGTTTCACATTGGGAAGTCCATCACACTATGTTTCATGCTCTGGCTCTTGGTTTTGCTACTACTCCTCTGATGGTTCATAGCTATCATTGGGATCTAGAAGGTTCATTGCACAGGGGTCTTGGGTCCAGAGAAAATGTTCCACTCTTGGCTCTTACGGCTACCGAGATCCCTCCTTAGAGGGCTAATTTTCATACACAGAAGGATGCCACTCTTAGGAATCCTGTTGATAATTACTCGCAGGTGAATCCCATCAGTTTCTTCTCCTACTTTCTTACCAGACTCATGCAGGGAAAAGTCATTTGGTAGGAGCTAAAGGTATTTTGAATAGAAGAGTCACATTAAATAATTCACTGCCTCTGCATGGTTCATGTAAAGTTTACATGGTTTCCTTTGCAGGAGTTTGAAGAAATACATGCCAAATTAATAGGTTTATGCAGGTACGTTTTAACTCTTAGTTTCACTATGAATTTTGTCTTCATCAAGTAAAGTGTTACTTTAAGGAAGTAGGATGTCAACCATTCATCAAAGAAAAAACATTAGAATGGAAAGCTCATACAAGCAAGACTTTCCGGACATGATGGTAGACCAATAGAAATATCAACTTCCTTTCTTCCCAAGGTTCCCATGTCTGAAGGGTCCCCAGAGTTGTTGTTATTGTTACCCACCATCAGGTCAGCGCCCAACTCCCTGCACCTGTGTGCACAATAGGAAACCCCCATCCTGTGCTATCACCACCATGGGCTCTGCACCTGACTTTCGTGAGCCAGAGATGTTTGCCTTGTCCGGTTTTCAGCAGTTACTCGCAAGGTCTTTCTCCCTAGTCTTAGTTCATAAGCACTGTTCAAAAGTCTTCAGCGCTATAGCAAGAGCCAAACCTGCCTGGTCAGATAGGTGATGTCTGCATTTGAGCTGCAGTGGCAGAGAATTGAACCTAGATTTCATGTATGAGAGGAGAGAATTCTACTACTGAACCACTAATATGTCCAGTGGGAAAAAAAACAATAGTACCAGGAATAAATGCAAGAAATTAAGTTAAGCACATGAAGAGATCAGAACATGTGAAGAATTCAGGAAGATGAGAAGCAGAGTGGGTTGGAACACCATGACTCACTCCATAGAATTGAGTGAACCTATAGGAAAAAGGAAAACTATCATTTTGATTTTCCTAGAATTTTAAATCTTTAGACAACCTCACTTTTCTCCAGACATTAACCCCCACATCCTGTCCTGGATCAATAGCTGATGTGTTGAAATCACTGACCTTGTGGTTATCTCCTCAATGTGTAGCTCACTGTGTCAACAGTACCGGAAACCGGACCTTAAAATCAGACTGTACTTTGTGTACTATAAAGAGAGCTCATCTCAGGTTGGAAAATTAGGATGCCTTTTGGTATTTTATGTAAACTGCTAACTGCCTCTATCATTGTCAATATGATTTGCAGTAGGAGGATAGATGTACTAATACTCTTGAAAATTGATATTCATATCGTTGTTTATAGTGTAGGCAACAATGGGACTACAAAGAAAACCATAACTGTGTTGTAGTTTTAATTGAGTATTTAAATTTTATTATAATAATTCCTATGTTACATGTTGAAGAGCCCTGGTGGTACTTTTGGGTAAGTCTTGGCCTGATAGCTGTAATTCCTGTGGTTCAAAAACTACTCACTGCTTAGTGGGAGAAAGATGTTTCATTTGATATCTTTAGAAAAGATACAAAAATAAAAGGTCCTTAATACCTCTTACTGGAATATTCTTTGGGCTGATGAGCATACAGAGGAGCATGCATTTTAAGACACATCTTGTAAAATAATTTAGGGGAGAACAACACGCTTTAGTAGCTGACATAATTTAGTATAACCCTTGAATAAGTAGATTGTTATTGTCTTTAATGTTGGTGAGGCTTTGTTTGTTTGTTTGCTTGCTTTAGATTGGCACTTCTCTTTCTTTTTTACGATATGTAAATATGCACACATACATGTAAAATTACTAACATGTGCCACTTCAACATGCTTTACATGCAGAACTTAGTGACATTCATTACCTTTTCACATTGTGAAACCATCACTGAAATACATTTTCACACCTTTATGTTACACTTAACGAAAACGTAGTTTCCCCTAAGCAGTTTGTTGATTTATAGAACCATCTGTCCATTGGGAAAAAGGGAAGGAGGCTGAAGGCTGGAGGACAGAAAAGGGCATGATAAGGTCAAATGTTTCAGTTGGAAGAATGTAGGCTCACAGTTTCTAATGTAAATGGGAATCATTGATTAGGGTTACATCTTTGAACTCTGCCAGTCCAACCTGCGTTTCTGCTTTTTGCTCCCGCCATGCGTGTTTTCATTATGTACAGAAACAGGGTCCTTTTATTCGCAAGAGATATTAGAAGAGAATTTTAGCTTTCGGATTCTTGTAAGAGACGTGGGCTCCCTGGATGTGATGATAAATCATAACTGTATTTCTGGCTATCTCTGTCCATTCCAGTAATTAGAGACATGATTGCACTTTGGCATTGATAAGTGTAGCATAATAGGGGCTTGCGTGTGGGAAGGCCCAGGCTAAGAGGTGGGATGGTTAAATTAGTTAATTGAGGAATGTGATGCTGTCAAATAGTGTTTCCTCTACTGATAAGTAGAAGTTACTAATCATTATCAAAATAACAAATACGGTGTTCTTTATAATGGTATACGATTTGTATTTAAAATGTAAATTAATGATGAGTGAGCTTTTCATAAAATCATACTTAATTATATCATAGATTTGGAAGGGCCTCAAGAGATGAGGTCATCTCTACCCATAATCATCTCCAAAGTAAGATTCTCCTGTTGATTCTTTAGCATTTCCAAGAATGGAAAAATAGTGATTTTATTTTCTGTTATTAAAGCCCTTCTAGCTAAAGCAACGTTTTTGCACTTTGATCTGTACTCTATGACCTGTCTATTTGTGTTTGCTCTGGATGGTGACTAGCCAGTGGAGGGGGCAACATTCTGCTGGTCTAGTTTGTGCCGACTCAGGAGGGGCCGGTGTTAAAGTTCGAGGAATGTTTTGAGCCAGTTGTTAAAATACCAAGAAAACCTAAAACCAAACTTTCTGCCCTCTAGTCGATGCCAACTCACAGTGACCCTGTGGGACAGGGTAGAACTGCCCAGGTGAGTTTTCAAGACGCTCTGCAGGAGTAGAAAGTCGTCAGTGACCCTGTGGGACAGGATAGAACTGCCCAGGTGAGGTTTCAAGACGTTCTGCAGGAGTAGAAAGTCGTCAGTGACCCTCTGGGACAGGGTAGAACTGCCCAGGTGAGTTTTCAAGATGCTCTGCAGGAGTAGAAAATCGTCTTCCTCCCGAGGAGCAGCTGGCGATTTCTTCTTGCTGGTTTTGCACTTTGCAGCCCAATGAGTAGCCACTACCCCACCGGGATCCATGGTTGAAGACTTTATTATGAAGCAATTATATAAGCCCACAATGAAGTTATGTGTCCTAGGGTGGTGTGATGAGTCAAAACCAAATCTACAACAATAGCTTTGGCTTTGGGTTTGGATACCCAGCTCCGAGACTGATTATTAAAGTATAGCAGGACTCTTAGACATAAGGCCAGGTTTCTTTCCTGTACAAATAAAAACAGTTTCAAAGGCTCTTAAACTATTTAATGCATGTGTAGGAATTGTATTTCCTGACATAAATGCTTCACTTCCCTGCTAATGAATTTCATAACACTACTAGCACTTATTAGGAAAGCAAGGGGGGGGGCTGTAGTTCTGTTTTCCCTTCTCCAGTCTGCCTATCATTATACATACCTCTGCTACTTTATAAACTTTTATTTCCCCAGAGTTCTACTTTGAAAATAAAATGGAGCCTTTCTTTGAGTATGCACATAGAAGTATTTTTAAGTATATTAAAGAAGCTTTTATCTTCCAAATTTCAGAAGTGAAATTCTTTTTGATAATAGCTTTATAGTCTCATTGCAATAGCCCATTGATTTGTGACAAAATGATTCAGAGTTGATAACAGGTCATGAGTTTCATCTCTGGGTCACTGATTAGGTTCAAGAATTCTGCATTGTGAGAGATCATTTTTTTCCACCTAATGGGTGTTAATTGGTGTGAAGAGTGAGGAAGGTTTAAAGGAATCCCCACTCACTTCCATTAAGGGCCCTGCTTGGTACCTTCCACAAGAATGACAGAGAGATGGAAATACCTACTTATACTGGCATCTCATTTATCCAGTCTGGGCTGTGCTTCAGTATTCCATTGTCTGTGCATTGAAATATTGAATATATTGCTTATTAAATATATTGAAATATTGATGGGTGGCACAAGAAGGTGATTTATTGGAGTTCATATATTTAATCTTCCTAGCTTTTAAGCAGTAACCGTGATTAAAATAAGGAACAAAATTCTTATTCTTCCAAGTCCCCTGTAATGTAATATACTCCCATTTTGAGAAATGGGAACTGAAATTTGGAAAAATAGTGGCATATTGACATTACGTGCTATTTATTATGTGGATTTCATCACCCAAAACACAGCTAGCCCACTTTGTGCATGTGAATTTGCTTGCACTTGCGTGAATGCTCTCTTTAGGTCCCCAAGTTTCGGACTCGGTAAAAGTTGTTTCTCATCTGCTCAGATGGAACCTAATCTGAAAAGCAATTACTTAAGCAAGTAAGATGTAAGTAATTGCTTACATATTGCCTTTTAATATAACTTGGAAAATGCAATCCGGGTGATTTGAGTAATAAAAGAAGATATTATAACTCTTTCAGTTTTTTTTCTTTCTTTGTATTGTCAATTCTATTTGCAGAAGGTAGTGTTCCTCATGATTGACATCTATTTTTAGAGTCTCAGGAGGTACCCCCAATTCTTCTTGAAAGAAAAGAACGAAGCTCCAGCTTTCAGCAGATCCAATATTCTGCAATGTGTGCATGCTCTATTTCCTTCAACAGATAAACCGCTTCTGGCAGCACTTCCCCCTGCCCAGATACAATCTCCTAATACCATCGGGACCTGCTTTCACAACATCCCCTCTCTCCATCAGTGTGTAAGGCATTGATCCCTTTCTCTCTCGCAAGTGGAACTCTTCCTGGGCCTTGGAGTGTACACTTGTCAAAGATCTGACTGTTACAGCCACACCACTGACCAAGCAGGACCAATTAGAGAGAAGGATTAGACGGAGCCATTAGGAAGCCTGTAAGGTTTCCTAATCGTCTTTTCATCTAAAAGAGAGCTGTGGTTGGAAACATACAGATGGGGCCATCCTCAGGGAGATGCCCTTCACACTTAGAAGTTCTCTTGAAGCATTTCATAAATAGGAGACTTCATATTTTGTAACGTTTCCTAGACCCCACACCATACTGGGCAGTATCGCTTATATATTATTAATGTGTTTGTTTTTCTAGGCAATCAGAGTCTTTATGAAGGCTTCTTAACTCCTTCACTGCTAATGGTACTTTTATTGGGGGAAAGATGGCTTTGGAAGTTTGTTCTAGGATATAAGCAATGCCATAATTTAATGTCTCAATTTTATTTCAGGACAGCAGAAAGTCCTGAATATTGCTTTTCTTTGTAAAGGTTTCTTTACTGGTGGCAAAGTAGTTTGGTAGTTGCAAAAGTCTGCGTAGATTGTAATGTGAGATGCTTTATTTTTTGTTCCTTTTAATTTAGGAAATATTAATATTTTAATTTGTGGAGAATACTTCTAAGATTGAGGAGAGAATATTTCAAGTATTCCAACTTTATGTGTGTGTTAAATCCTTTTACTTACTTTGAATTTTAAATGGTGCTAAGGTACCATTCTACCAAAGAAAGACTCAAAATACCTTTAGCAGAACAGTCGTCAAAAGTTTTTAAATACATACAAATGCATAAAGATGATCTCATATTTTTATTTGTACTAAGCATTACATGCAACTCCAGAAGCTTCTGTAACCAGAAATGAATAAAAAAACCACACAGAGCCGTTACATGGTATTGGAATTGTGCTTACAGAAATCTTGTTGCTGTGAAGTCAGGCTTTATTTCCAGGAGCTTGGGTGACTGCTTGAACTGACCTTCCGGAAAGGAATCACACCTGATGGAAGAAAAAGTACTACAAGAACAGCATTCTACTGTGATATAGTGTCTCCCACATTAGTCGGTGACAGGAGCAGAAAGCCCAATGATATTAGAGAGAGTGCTCTATTTTGGGTCAAATTTTCTCAGCTTGATCTGTTAACATTTTTGGAAGTTCCTGATATTTAGGAATGCTTTTCTTGTATTACTTTAAAGGATTGGAGAAACTAAGTGGGATATTATAATATTTGTTATTACAATATTTGTGACTGATGTTGCGCAGAGGAATTTTGGTGGCCACAGGTCAACAGCTTTGAAACTTCCAGTCACCCTGCTGGGGTAAAACAGTTTTCTTTTCCCCAAAAGATTTTCCCTGAAACCTGCAAGAGCAGTTCTACCCCATCCTACAGTGTCGATATGGGTGAGATTCAAGTCCATGGCAGTGTTGAATTTATAAGTCAGACAGAATCGATTCAACCGTGGTGGGTGTTTTGTTTTGGTTTTATTTTGGGTTTTTCTTTCACCAAGCTTGTTTCGCATTTCATCCATACCATAGCAGGTACCGGAATGTCCTATCTCTTTATTGATAAGCTGTATATTAAAAACAAAAATCCCCATACCCAGGCTAGTTGACGATATCATAAAAAATGGAGAAAAAAGTGAAGAGATCAAGCATTTCTTTTAACTTGGATAAAAAATCAATGATCCTGGCAGTAGCAGTGAAGAAATTTAAAATGTACTGTACCAGGCTAGTGTGCAGCAAAGAAATGTTAAAGAACACCCTTGGTAAAATGGAGTGTCAGGACAAAGGAGAGTATCTTCAGCACGATGTATGCGCACACTGGCTGCAGCACTGGACTTGGACCTTAGAACTGGGGGGTTTCTTTTCCCGGTGCCTACGGCTGCTATGTGCGGTAACAGCATTATCTAATAACAACAACAGTGTCTTCAAAAAAATCCTTGGTGGTGTAGTTGGTTAATATGAAGGTTGGTGATATGAAGGTTGGCTCTTGAAACCCATCAACCACTGCTGAGAAAAAGACAAAGCTCTCAACACCCGAAAGATGGGCAGTGTGAAGCCCTGAAGAGGGGCAATGAGCAAGGTAATTTACTAAGGGCCTTTGGATATTTTAAAAAATGGTTCTTGGTTACTTTTTATTCGCTCGATTCTCAAGTTTTCTCTAAGGTTTACAAGCTCTAATCACTACAACATGATGCTTCTATCCGGAATTATTGACCTGAGCTTAGAGACATCATAAGATATGATGGATGTTAGCCTGACACCATATTTAGCAACACCTGTTCACCTATATTGCCTACATCTGTCCTTAAAAACTGAAAAATATCTAGACACAGAGGTTTATATTCAGATTTTTAAGAGACAACATTCTCACCTTGCAAACTACCAGCTGCAATTTAATATGTTCAGCTGTCCATTGTGATGAAAAGACATTTACCATTTAACAGGTGCCTGCATCGTTCCTCCCGTGACCTCGACGTGAATGTGTTGCACCATAAATCTCTCTCCATGTTCTATTTTTTGTGAGGGTGACGTGCTGATGGAGGTGCTCAGAGACCACCTGGAACAGCACTTTGTAATCTAGCCTCTTCCATTCATGTGGCTGAATAAGAAGTCTTGTGACACCTCTACCAGTACTTCTTACTTGACAGCAGGGGAAAATGATATATGATACCTGAATCTTATAGCAGCAATGGGCAGTTAAAATATTTGTATAAAAAGGTGCCTTTATAGAAAATGAGTTTAACATTAATTTGGATTCATGAGCAATTATTTCTTAATTGTCTTCTTTGCAAGCTATTATTTTAAATTACTACCTGGGGCTTGAACGTAGATACATGTTTCTCTTTCCTGTTCCATTTACTTTTATCTCCATGGTAACATCATGCTTGTGACTGTAATTATTTCCCTTCTACAGAATTACAGGGATACTAAAATTCTATAGTCCTTTTGCAGAAGAAGATTTGGAAATGATTTCTATGAAGATGTGACTCAGTTATTCTTTTCTAATAAACAAAGTAACTTTACTTTTTCAATATGTGCAACACCACCACCAACAAAGGAAGCCAAACAACTTCCCTATTAGTATCTCAAAGAAAACATTTCAACTTGATGTCTATTAGAATGTAGTTATTCTTCATAGCAATAAATAAAAAAGACAGAAATTTACATATATATGCTCTATATTTATATATATATAATTTGTTACATGTATCAGTGCAGACAATTATTGGGCTTCATCTTCTAGATAGGAAAGTCAAATCAGTCTGTCTTCCAAATAATCAGTTACAATTGGAGGACATTTCATAGTTGTTTCTTTTGCCAGAACCATGAATCTTCTTATTTCATAAGAAATATTATTTCTCTCTGCCTCTTCTTCCTCTACCTTCATTTCTCTTTTTCTTTTGTCTTTTTAATAACCTTTTGGTTTCTTCATGAATTACCTTGTTGGTGTCCTCCCAACAGCTCATTAGGTCAGTCATTACTGTCAATTGTGTCAGATCGATTCTAGTTTGGTTCCTGACATTCAGATGAAATTTTCTCCAGCCTTACCCTGAACTTAGATATGAGCAATTGATGGTCTGTTTTACATTGCGCACCTGACCTGGATTTAACTGCTGATACTGAGCTTCTCCATCTTCTCTTCCCACAGATGTGCTCAGTTTTATTTCTGTGCATTCCATATGGAGAAGTCAGTTCACCTTTTATGTTGTTGAAAAGGATATTTGCTATGAAGACGTCATAGGTTTTGCAAAACTCTACCACGCAATCTCCAGCCTCCTTGCTATCACCAAGTCCTTATTTTCAAACTACTCTTACTTGCTTTTTGCTTCCAATTTTTGCCTCCCAATAGTCAATAGTTATGAATGCACCTGGAATGCATGTTTGATCAATTCCTACTGAAGTCAGTGTTAGAATGCTTCAATTTTTTCATCACTGACTTGTGGTTGGTGTATAAATTTGAATACCAGCTGTATTTGGTTGAATTTCCTTGAAGGTGGCTAGATGTCTTATCATAGACAGCCTTGTACTTCATGATTGATTTTGTAATCTGTGTGCTGGGAAAATCATTAGAGAAACTGGTTTCTATGAAGAAGGATGTGATATTAGAGTTGGAAGAAGGCTTATTAGCAACCTGCAAGGGGCAGATGATACAACCTCGTCTGCTGAGAGGGAGGAAGACTTGAAGCATTTGATGATGAAGACTAAGGATCGCAGCTTTCAGTACAGATTACTGTTCTATGTAAAAAGGACCCAAATCCTCACAACAGGACCAATAGGTAACATCTTGATAAACTGGAGAAAAGGTTGAAGTTGCCGAGGATTTTTTTCTTGCTTGGATCCACAGTCGATGTTTATGGAAACTGCAGCCTAAAGATGCAAAGACACACTGGATGGGGTAAACTGCACTAAGATCTCTTAAGAATTCTGAAAAGCAAGCATGTTCAGTAGGTCTAAGGTGTGTCTCCCTTAAGCTATGGTATTTTCATTTATTTTACATGGGAAAGTTGGATGGTGAATAGAGAATGCCGAAGAAGAATCGATGTATTGAATTGTGGGACTGGAGAAAAATATGGATCAGTTAAAAGGCTTATGTGTCTTGGAAGAATTCATCCAGAGTGCTCTTTAGAGCCAAGGCTGGCATGACTTTGTCTTACTTACTTTGGACATGTTGTCATGAGAGACCAGTTCCTGGAGAAGGACATCACGCTTGGTAAAGTAGAGGGGCGGTGGAAAAAGAGGAAGGCCTTCCACGAGGTGGATTGGCATAGTGGTTTCCATACTGAGTTCAAACATGGAAATAATTGGGAGGATGGTACATGAGCGGACAGTATTTTTTTTCCTTTTCTGTTATCTATTAAGGCCACTATGGATTGGAAGCAACTAAATGGCACCTCATAATAACAGCTGTCTCGGTGGCGTGAGTTAATCATTCAGGACCATGATGTCTGGCCATGCCCACTGGTTTGTCAGCAGCATTCCCCCCACCCCCTTTGCTTTACTGTTATCTGTCCCTGCCAGATGAAGACTTTCTTCTTGTATCACCTTTCTCTTTCCCAGATTTTTGGAAGTTAAGAAATGATCCAATTAATTCTAGGAAATCTGGATTTTCTTCTGGCTCCCAAGTGTTTCAAGCATTTCTAAATCCCTTCTACTTTAGGAACGCTCCTACCTTCCCTTCACAACGTGTTGGTCCAACAGCTTTTCATCACCAATTGTCCATAGGAAAAAGTCTGTGGTCAAAAGTTTTTCCAGTACCTTTTCCATTTAGAGATGTGCATCCCAACTATAATCCAGGAGGCTCTGGATTTGAGGGCAGAGGAAAATATTAAATATTTGAAACCTTGTAATATTGTGTGGTGCCTTCCCAATCAGTTTGGTTTGTGATTATAAGCATGTGAAATTCAGTGGATTCCGATATTCAGTTTAATGCCTGCATTTCTCACACATGAGGGGTGTGCAAATGCACTGTATTACCCATCTTCCTCTGGCAGATTTCCGAGGCTATGCCATGCTTAACTAAACTGATTGAAAAATTCACTTCACCTCCTTTCAAATGGACTTAACGCTCTTCTTCCCTCTTCCCATTCACTCTTCTCTCAAAGTGCTATATTTCTTCCTTCTGTCTTTCCGTATTTGTTTTCTATGAAAGAGAAGTCAATTGGGAAGGTTAATGATACTTTTCCTCCCAGAAGGCGAATTCATTCCTTATTAACTCCCAGCAACATGCCTATTTTGTGATTATTTTCAGAATTCAATCTATTGAATCACAACCACCCATGGGAATTGTGATTAGAGACCTGTGTTGTTGTAGAGTTACATTTGACTCATGCTAACCCCACGTGTGTCAGAGGAAAGCTCTGCTGAGCTTTCAGTGGCTGATTTTTCAGAAGCCGATTGCAGGCCTGGTGTGGTTGTGGATATGTGCTGTGAGCAGGGTTGTTGCAGTTCAAAATCTCCAGCCGTTCCTCAGGAGAAAGCTTTCTATGACTGACCAGAGTTGAAAACCCAGAGTGAGAGTGCTTACTGTCCTCTAGGGTCATCCTGAATGGCAGTGAGTTTTGAGTACTTGAGATTACAGCCTTTTTTCTGAGGGTCTCCTGGGGAGACTTGAACCGCCAAGCTTTCATTTAACAGGTGAAAAAGTTAAATGCTTGCTCTTCTCAGGGATCTATCGTTCTCAATATCAAAGATACTGAGGAATATCCATATTAATCAATCTTGACTTCTTCAAGAGAGGGAATATTGGTGTGTTAACACCAAACCATATGCCACGACACCATTTTGCTTCTGGCATATGTGTTTTAGTTCATTCTGAGCAGTCCTGTGGTCCCAGATAATGCTTCTGGGACTCCTCAGGGGGGAGATGTAACAAAGGAACATTAAGCAAGGATTCCATCAATTATGTTGATGGTAAGTGAATGCACAGAATATTGCAAGTAGATGAGTTAAAATTCTGTTTTAACAAAAACTGATACCCAAAAAAGTCTTTATTTGAGAAATGCTTTATTTATTCAAATGCTGCCAAGAATCTGAAAATCACTAGTCTGTAAAGTATGAAATGAAAGCTTTGTATTGCCTTATTAGAAGTTTTCCATGTTTTAAAAAAAACAATCTCTGTTCACATACAAACCTTCTTATTGAATGATGGCAAATCTATTTAGAAACATATACAATGGAAATAATAATGGCTATTTTAAATAGATAATATTAAAACTTCCAGCCTGTTCAGAGTTGAACATGGTGGCAGGAAGAGTAAATCAGACACTGAATGTCTTTCAGGAAGAAATGATGAGACTTGGAATATGTATGTCATTTGACAGTTGAAATAGATGCTCAAAGTTGGCATCAACTCAATGGGAGTGAGTTTTGTTTTGCCTTGTGCCACTCATCATTGTACAATATTTATATATTATGTGATACCATAATTCTGATTTTTGAGTATAGCTATTGTGGCAGTCCGGGTAGACTAGAGGAACAAATTCAAGGACACGCATATAGGTATAAAGAAAGGGTTTATGTACAAAAGGAATGTGACACTAAGAAGGCATCCCAATCCCATCCAGTACAAAGTCATAAGTCCGATAACCCATATGCCCGAAATCAGTCTATAAAGTCTCCTTACGACTCATGAAGTCACAGGTCAGTGGGTGCAGAATTCTGGTGCTGGCAGGAGTCTCCCCATGGCTCCTCGCTTCCAGGGCTCAGAGTCCATCAACAGCAGAAGCAACTCATCACTGGCAGAGGTCTCCATGTGGCCGCCCCAGCTTCAGAAGTCTGGCTCCATCAGGGCAAGGCCGTGTGGTCACTCTGCGGGCTCCTCCAGCTTCTCAGAGGCTGTCAGCTTTTCTTTTCTGTGAGACTAACTCCCAGCAACTGGGGAAGATAGCTTCTCATCTTCACGAGAGAAATATCGCGAGATTTCCCAGAAGTCTCAGGAGAAAGCCATGCCCACATAGAGGCCTCATTGACTACTCAATGGCTATCTCCAGGTTAACAGGCTAGACTTCACCCCTACATTTCAATCATAAAATTAACATAAGGACATGACTGCCGCAGCAAGTAAAAGGCAGACTTTTCTCATCGTCGTCCACAATAAATATTTTTACTCCTGGAGGCATATTACTCAATTCTATTTTCTTGCAAAACCATTTTTACTTACATGAAAAATTTACTCTTTTGCCCTACTTTTAATGCCTTATAGAGCAGTGATCTCTGAAGAGGTATCAATGAAATTTCAATGTGTTGAGGTCACATATTAGCAGTTTCTCCAGTTTTCACCTGATTATTTATTTTCATTCGATAGGCAAAGGATGCGATGCATTAGCAACATGGTTAATATTTTATTATTGAAGAAAGTTGTATTCTATGAATTATTCCATTTTAACACACCATTTGCATTTCAAATATGGGCTATTTTGTATTTTTTGTGTATATATTTCCCTTCTAATACAGAAGGAGATACATATGGAAAAGATCCATATTTGTGTCCATTCCAAATGAAAGGTGACCCAATTAAATGCTCAAAATATAGAATGATATCTTTGCTTTGACGGTAAAATTTTTTTCTGAAGATAATGCAACAATTGCTGCAGCAGTACATCGACAAGGAAATACCAGAGGCTCAGAAAAGGACAGGGAAAAAGGAATACCATTGCTAAGGTCAGGTGAATCTTGTCTCAAAGAAAAGAATAACAGAAGCAGGATTACATCTCCTTTAAAAAATCATTTAATTGGGGGCTTGTGGAAATCTTAGCACAATCCATATATATACCTGCTGTGTCAAGCACATTTGTTTATTTGCTGCCATCATCACTCTCAAAAAATTTTCTTCCTACTTGAGCCTTTGGTATCAGTACCTCATTTTGTCCCCTTCCTCCATCCCCTTCCTCCCTCACGAGCACTTGATAATTTATAAATTATTATCATTTTTTTTCATGCCTTACACTGACAGATGTCTCCCTTCACCTGCTTTTCTATTGTACATCCACACAGGAGGGGGTTATATGTAGATTACTGTGATCAGTTCCCCCTTCCTCTCCCCACCTTTCCCTTACCCTCCTGGTCTCATTACTCTCATGCGTGGTCCTGAGGGGTTTATCTGTCCTGGATTCCCTATATTTCCAGCTATTATCTGTACCAGTGTACATGCTATGGTCTTACTGGATTTGTAAGGTAAAATTGGGATCATGATAGTGGTGGAGAGGAAGCATTAAAGAACTAGAGGAAAGTTGTGTTTCATCAGCACTATACTGTACCCTGACTGGTTAGACTCCCTCAAGCCTTCTGTAAGAGTATGTCCAGTTGCCTATAGATTGACTTTGAGTTTCCAACATACATTCCCCTCATTCATAATGATATTTTTTGTTCTTTGATGCCTGATTCCTGATCCTATTATCACAGTGTGATCACACAGGCTGGTGTGCTTCTTCCATGTGGGGTTTCTTGCTTCTCAGCTGAATGGCCACTTGTTTATCTTCAAGCCTTTAAGACCTCAGACACTGCATTTACTTATAACTAGGCACTCTCAACTTTCTTTATCCCACTTGCTTATGCACCTGCTCTGTGTTCAGCAATCATATTGGGAAGATGAGCATCATGGAATACCAGGTTAATAGAACAAAGTGTTCTTGCATAGAAGGAGTACTTGAGTAGAGGCCCAATGTCCATCTGCGAACTTGATACTAATCCTATAAATATATGCACATAGATCTATTTCCCAATCACAAAATAAAAATATATATTCATTATGTACCTGCTGGCATTTAGACCTCTACCAATGCCCTCTGCCTCCTAGTTTTTTCTTCTATTTTCTTGTGTCCCATTATCATGCTCAGTCTTCAGTTGGGTTTAGTAATTCCTCTTGGATATATTGCTCTTGATCAAGCCCTACCAGTCCTCCTACATCCTCCTCCTCATTGATTTTGTTTCACTCATTCCCTTGTTACTGGGTTTGTTAACAACCACTTCCTTTCCCCCCTTTCCCATGTCATCTCCGGAACCATTGGTCCCATTGCTTTCTTCTCCAGATTGTTTATCCCATTTATCTTATCTAGTGAGGCCTACAGAGTTAATGATGTGCACAAAAAACCCAAGCAACACAACAAAACAAAAACAAACCAACACCCTCAAAAGAAAAACCTATAAGTAGCTCAAGGTCTGTTTGTGAACTCTTAGGGGTGATTTCTGGTTGAGTCTGATGAGGTACCATGTCCTGGCCCCAAAGTCTTTTGCTCTTCCCTGGAGACTTGGTTGCTCTGTTTACCTTGCTATTCTGTTGCACACACTTAGTGTTTCATCTCAGTGTGGTGGGGTCAGATTGGGTTCAATTCCCGCACTGAGTCTCCAGTGTTGTCCCTCATAGTGCTATGAATCAGTAAGGGATATCATATCTGGTAGTGGGGCTGGCCCTATGGTCTGCTTTGTGCCCAGACTGCTCTTAGCAGGAATATCATCCTCAGGGCTTGGTGGGCCAGGATGTGCTCCTCTCTCTCTTCCTCCCCCTTCATTTGCTCTGGTCAGACATGTCTCTCTCCCTGAGCTATAGCTTCAGTGCTGTTCTCTGATGTGAATTCTTCTCTTAGGAGGGGACTGTCCATGTAGTTTGGATTGGGGCCAGCCACTCAGATCTCTCTATTGGTTCCCTGCTTCATGCCGGTATATTGCAGTCACATCTTGGAGCATTGGGTTGAAAAGAGTTTACTTCTGCCTTATTGATCTTGCAATGGTATTCGACTCTGTAGACCATAGTAAACTTTGGAGAACCTTGGTAAGTATGAGTATTCCAGAACCCTTCATTGTGCTGTTGTGGAATGTGCTCATGGATCAAGAGGGGGTTGAATAAGAAGAATAAGGAAATAATATGTGATTAAAAACTAGGAAAGGTTTGTATCAAGGTTGGATCCTCTAACCATACTTACTCAATTTTTATGATGAGGAAATCATCAGAGATGCTGAAGAAGATATGAAGAAGAATATGGAATCAGGATTGGAGGGAGGCTTATTGAAAACCCTTGCTATGCAGATGACATAACTTTTCTTGATGAATGTAAGTAGAACTTGAATCACTGACTCAGGAAAATAAAAAAAAAATTCAGTCCTCACTGTGAAGTACAGCGCAATATAAAAAAGACCCAAATCCTCACAACTGGATCAATAGATAGCATCATGATTAATGGAGAAAAAGTTGAACTTGTCAAGAGTTGTGTCTACATTGGATCCATAATCAATGCTTATGGTAACAATTGTCAAGGGTTCAAAAGGCAAGCTGTATTATGTAAATCTATGTAAGACCCCTTTAGAGTGCTGACAGCAAGGGTGCTAAATTTAGGACTACAGTGTGCCTGATCCAAGCCATAAACATTTAAATTGCCTCATACACATGTGGCTGTTGGACACTTTAAAAGGATGGCTGAAGAAAAGTAGATGCATTTGAAATATGGTGTTGGAGAAGAATATTGAAAGGACCATGTATATTAAAAGGGCAAGCACATTTATCTTGGAAAAAATGTGGCCAGAGTGCTCCTTAGAAAAAAGGCTGCCAAGGCCTCACCTGACATATTTTGGACATGTTGTCAAGAGAGACTAGTCCCGGGAAAAAGACATCGTGTTTGGTTAAATATAGGGGCAGTGGAAAAGAGGGATGCCCTTGATGAGATGAATTGGCACAGTGGCTGTAACAATGGACTCAGGTATAAGAACAATTGTGAAGATGTGCAGGGCCTGGAAGTGTTTTGCTCGGTTGTGCATGTGGTCACTATGGGTTGGAACTGATTCCATGGCGCCAGTGCCTGCCTTCCTTCCTATGTCTTCTCCCCAGTGTCTGTATCTCTGCTTTCTTATATAAATCACCTCAATAGATGTATGTTGAGAATTGGATAAGTTATTATTTTTCTATATCATTAGGATTAATTTGGCTACAAAAAGCATAACATCCAGGTAAGACTTCTTAAACCAACATTGGTTCACAGACCAAAGTCCATCTTCCATGTCTAGTCCTTCTGGTGTAAATAATTGAGAATATTATTTAAAACATCCTTTTAGCAATGTGAATGAATCATAGAAACTAAGTATATGACCATTCACCTAGAAATTTTAGGAAAAAATGTATTTTACAGAAGTTTCTGTCCTTAAATGATTAAACAAAGAAGTGTCCCTTTATTGCAGAGGGTTTGAGAAGAACAGTTCAGACAATGGCTATTTATTAACACGTTTCACTTGATATGATATCAAGGAAGCTTTGCCCCTAGTAGGTTAGTATTGGGCTTTTGACGGTTGTAACAGTGTTTCAAACTCACGAATCCCTCAGCAGGACAAAAATGAGGCTGTCTAATCTCTTAAAGATGTACTGTCCTGGCCACCCCAAGAAACAGTTATGAGCTGTTCTATCGGACCTCTGAGTAATGGTTTCATGGCCTTAGGCTTTAGCAAGACATTGGAAGGGAATTAGTTGCTGCAACTAGAGCATATTTCAAGAAGGCTATACCTTAGTGTCTGTTCTGCTCTAAATTTGATATGGCATCAATGGTTCTAAGACTCTTGCTTTCATATGAAATTACTTGAGTAGAGAAAGGGAGGGACAGATGGAAAAGAGTCTCTCTCAAATGACTGGTCTTTATTCCAGAAATAAAAATCAGGGGGCTTTTGTCACACTGACCAAAATTATACTCCCTAGACCAATCCCTAGGCGCCCTTTGGTGGTGGAAGTTAGGATTTGGGAAGTTAACTGCAATGTCATGTGTACAAATCCATCAGCTCCTCCATAGAAAAAAATATTGCCTCAGAGACCCTCTGTAGGATAACTGTGAGTTAGCATTCACTCCATTACAGTGGAGTTGGGATTTTTTGTTTTGCACCGACACTTGTCCAACTTCGATAACTGGAAAGGGTCCTCGATGGCATGAATTCTGTCAGCAAGAACTAGAAAATAGCTAGCTGCTCTATGTTTTCAGGTACTAAACTTATTGGAAATCAATACAACCACTGTCAAGAATATTTCAGTAAGTCAGAGGTATAAAATTTGCTCTATTTTATGAAAAATCTAACATCTTAGTCATACTTCATATTTTATGTGTGGCCAACGCTATCCTATTTTTCAAGTATGGAAAGCGAGATGTAGCAATATGGAGTGTGTTTTCCAAGGATCATTGAAAAGGAAGCATGTTCCTGGAAGAATTTCAAACCCTCAAATATGAATGTTCAACTCTGATTCTTCTGACTGTTCTATGAATCCTATTGATCTGTATTCCTAGTTGGGTTGTCCTGTGGTTCTGCTCAGTGTTGTCCAGTCACTCCTGATTCGTAACAGCCCAATGTACAGCACAATAAGACACTTGCTACTCTTGTGCCATCTGTCTGCTGAGCCTGAGCCCACTGTTGCCATCACTGTGTCAATCCTCTATTTAGTTAGCTCTCTATTTTACCAACTCTGACGTCATTCTCCAGAACTAATCCCTCCAGATAACACGTCCAAAATATATGACAGGAAGTGTTGCTTTCCTCTTCTAAGACACATTTGTTGGCTCTTCTGTGAATCTTTGGAAACATAGTTCAAATGCGCCAGTTCTATTATAGGCTCTCTTATTCATTATTCTGCTTCTGAGGCAATTAAATCTTATCATGACTGTGTCAGGCCCACCTAAGTCTTCAAAGTGATGTCTTTGTAGCAGATTTCCAAAGGCAATCTTTTTTTCCCCAAAGGCAATCTTCTATCTGATATCTTGATTGCTCTTTTATGGGCACTGATTGTGTATCAGAATAAAATCAACTCCTTGGAAACCGCAATCTTTTCTCCATCTACCATGATAGTTTCTTTCGGCCAAGTGGTGAGGGTTTTTGTTTTCTTTGTGTTGAAGGTTATTCATATCATAAGTTGTAGTTTTTGATTTTCATAGTTAAGTGCTTTAAGCTATTTTCACTTATGGCATGAAAAGTTGTATTGTTGGTATGTTGCAGGTTGCTAATTAGCTTTCCTTCAATCCTAAGGCCACATTCTTCTTCATATTGTCCAGATTTTCTGGTTATCTGCTCACCTTATAGATTTAGTAAACACAGCAAAAGGATACAATCCTGATGCAAACGGTCCTAATTTTAAGTCATGCAGTATTCCCTTGCTCTGTTTTAATGACTGCCTCTTTGTTCATGCACAGGTTCTACATGAGCATGGATAGGTGTTCTGGAACCCTCATTTTTTGGATTGTTACCCATCGTTTGCTGTGATCCACAAAGTTGAATGCTTGTACATAATGATCAAAGCGCAGTTAAACATCCTTCTGGCATTGCATACTCATTGCCAAGATCCATCAGATATAAGAAATGGTATTCCTCTTTTGAATATAGCTTCAGTCTCTGGCAGTTGCTAAAGTATTGCAGTGCCAGTTTTTAACTATTTAGCAAAACTTTACTTTCTTGCCATATTAACGATATTGTTCAATAATTTCAACATTCCACTAGATTACTTTTTTTTTGGAATCGGCAGGAATATGAATCTCTTCTAGTTGGATGGCCTTATAGCTCTCTTTGAAATTTCCGATGAATTTGGAAGAATTAGACTAGGAAATGCTTTCTGTGTTGCCATCTGTTAGTTGAGCCATCTCAATTAGTCTTTCATCAATTCAGGAAGTCTTACTTGCACCAATGCCTTCAGTAAAGTTTGAATGTCCTTCATGGCCATTAGTTCTTGATGATGCGCTGCCTTTTGAGATGACTAAACAACAGGCTGATCAATTCTTTTTGCCAAAGTGACTCTGCATATTTATACCATTTTTCATCTGATGTTTCCTGAATCTCTCATTATTTTGGCTTTAGAATCTTTTAATGCTTTAATTCTTTCTTTCATCTCAATAAATGTCAAATGTTCTTATCTTTTGGTCCTCTGACTTCAGATCTGTGTCCATTTCATCATAATGTCTATTCCTTGAGCTACCTTTAAAATTTGTCTGTTCGGTTCTTTTAGTTCCTTGTGTCTTCTATTTTTTTGTGGCTGCTCTACATTCAAGGCAAGTTAGAGTGTTCTGACATCCACTTTGGTCTTTCCTTTCTTGTCCTTTAAAAATCTTCATCCTGTCTTTCTTCATGTGTGATGTCCTGAATGTTACCCCACAGTTTGTATGGCCATTGGTCATCCATTTTAAATATGCCCACTTGATTTTTGAGATGGTGGCAAGTTGGTATAACTCTTCAATCCATAAAATCCAAACCAAACTCATTGCTGTTGAGTTGATTTTGACCCACAGGAAGCCTTGATAGCACAGTGGTTATGTGTTGGGGCTAACCACAAGGGCAGCAATTTGAAATCACTCCATGGGAGAAAGGTGAGCCTCTCTACTGCTGTAGAAAGTTACAGTCTCAAGATCTTACAGGGGCAGTTCTACTCCATTCCACAGGGTTTCTAGGAGTCTCCTGTCCATTCTCCTCCTCCTCCTCCTCATCATTGTCAGTCTCACAAATGACTGGGTAGGAGCATGCAAATAAGGAAAAGTGACTATAATGAGGGGATTAATTGATTTTGCCCTTGTCCTGATTATGATATTCACCATCTCAGAAGCAGGAATAGCAACTCCAAGACCAACAGGAAAGGGAAGTCATAGAGGGAATGTATCCAAGACACAAGTGTCCAGAATAGAGGAAGCTATAGCTACTATAGCACCCTTACAGTGAGACAGAATGGTGGACTTCCAGGTTACTGAATGATTAAAGCTGAAGGTCTTCATGCAGAGGGCTGGCTTATGTAATATAGTATGCCTTTGGGCATTTTTAAGTGCCAAGGGACCTTTGCAACACTTGCCTGAGCAAGGCAGAGAGATGAAGAGATGAGACTGGGAATCAGGGAGATATATGTCTCTGGGTGTGGTTGAGAAGAGGTGCTGTGAACCAAATAACAGTACCTTTTAGATTTCTAATCCCAACTTATTGTAATCTATGAACTTCCCTCATAAATCCCATAAGCGTATCTACTAGATTGTCCATGAGTAATTTGTGATCATTGGAAATCACTATGGTACCCCACCACAAACATAGAATACTATAAAAAAACAGCTTTTCTGCAGAATAAGTGAAAAAGCAAACAAAACAAAACCCTCACTGCCATGGAGTCAGTCCTATAAGAGATTGCAGAACTACCCCCATAAAGCCAAAATCACTGCCAGTGAGTTGACACCAATTACAGAGGGCCACCTGTGGGTTTCTAAGATGCAACTATGTACAGTTGTGAAAAACCTCATCTTTCTCCCCTGGAATGGCTGGTGGTTTAGAACTATCAACTGTGCTAGTCTGGGTAGACTAGAGAAATCCATAGATACTCATATGTGTATAAGAAAGAACTTTATATACAAGGGCAATTGAATATTGAGAAAGCATCCCAACCCAGTCTAAATCAAGTCCATAAGTCTGATAGTATCTCCTGTGTCCCCTATCATTCTATAAAGTTCTCCTCATACGCACGGAGCACATGCAATGATGCTGAATGCAGGAAAATAGGTGGATGCAAAATCTTGTGGATCCAGTGGCATCAGAAGTATCTCAGCTCTTACAGGGGTCCCCAAGTAGCTCTCCCAGTTCCAAAGGCATAGAGTTTATCAGTGTAGTTCCATCTTGCCAGTAGAGCATCTGTCAGGAAACGCAGAAAGAGTATTTCTTGTCTCAAAGGAGGAAATGCAGGATTTGCCAGAATCTTCAGGGGAACACCATGCCCCCATAGAGCCTCATAGGCTATAACCTGATTGACAGACTAGATCCCACCCCTTCATTCTTATTCCTCTCAAGTACCAAATTGACATCAGATTATGTAACTATCACATCTACCTTGTGGATTGAAACCCAACACTAATCACTACACCACTATGATATGGAAAATTGAAGGGTAGAGTTCTGATTTTTGTTTCATAGGAGTCTGCCATGGGTTGCACTGATGGTACATTATCCTTCCGCTTTGTATAAACAAAGGAGGTCAGACATGGCTTCCATACCATTTCCTCCAAATGCAAAATTCAAATGATATACATTTAAGGTAAGCCATTTTGACTTTCATGGCAGTAGGTGATCTTACTCTAACACGCACAATATCAGAATTCTGAGAAAGTTTTAGCTAGGGAAACTGACTGACTCAGAGTCACCTACTCTTAACAAGATAACTTGAAGAATTTCGACATGTGTATGTTTGTGAGTGTGTACAAGTATGGGTATGTATAAGTAGGGAGGAAAACATAACCTCTATCTTAGTTAAGAAGCAAAAATGAAAACAAAAACAACCCCAAACTCTGTATAACACTTTTTGCCTGTCATAGCTGCAACTGTAGTCAAGTGCCTTCTCTCCTTCTCACAGGGTGGGGTGCAGTGTGTAAATGTCTCTATAGTTCTTGGAAATGAAAGTGCATTGTCTTGCAAAATCCTGGTTCAGAATGAATGCATATAGATGGAATATTTACTAATATTTTATATCAACATCATGTAACTGACATAATGTAATTAACCTGGAGTTTTATGGGCTTTTAGAAAATATTCTAAACTTATATAGTACCAGATAACCAATGTATGAAATTTTGTCTTTATCTAAAAGTTTTTCATGTTTTATTTCCTTAGAAAATTGTGTTTTAGAAAGTTTAGATAGTATATCTCTGAACAGTCTCTCTCTCTCACTCTCTCTCTCTTTTAATTTGACTGCTGAGCTGAGTTTACAATCCAAGTTATTGTTAACTATATTTTTCTGAGGGATATTTGTTCTAGTTAATACATGTAGCATATGAACATTTATAGGTTTGTGAAAATGAATGTTGAAGGATTCCATTTTGATTGCCAAATATGTAGATTTTAATATCACATTTCTGAGTAGCTACACAGACAACCTAAGGCATGTTTTCCTGTCACATCCATTTATTGCCAGTTGTCCTCCTTTGTAAGTTACTTAAGATCTTTGATTTGTATGCTGTTTGATAAAACTCACTAACTTTGCCCCCACTGTCTGGGTAATGAAATATTCTCATTAAATTCACTGGATTGAGGAACCGATCTAGGATATCTTGTGAAACAATTTATTCTGTTTTGTAAAAATTTGTGAACATACATAGAAGTAGTATTCATAAATAGCAACATTGCTTACATTTTTCAAGCAAAGGACATCAAACACATTCAGAGTATTAAAGACGCAGGTTGCACCTAAGAGTTGAACTTTATAAATAAATCCTGACTCTGGAATTTTTGCATTGGGAAGTTTGTTTAATAGTTTGAGTCCAGAATTTTAATGATATGTCTTGCAGGATGATAGTATAATTTTGCATTCAGTAGGGTAAACAAAAAAAAGATACCAAGAACAATAAATCAGTGGTAGCTATTTAATTCTAGGATGCTAAGGATTCTATTGGAGCCATGGAATTGAAAGAATCTAGGATTTTATTTGTTTTGCTTTTTCCTTTAAAAATTATGCATTAAAGGTAATTTATTTCAGCTCTCATGCTTCTTTAAAGAACATGCTGGAATTCTGGGGGTACTCTGGTCTTTCAGCTTTATTCAACACACATCTGCTATGAGCCAGAGACAGCTTCCCTAATTTATGTATTTAGTGGCAATGTTGTTGGGTCACAGCGCTGTCCTACTTTCATCTCTTAACTTGGCAGTTTGTAAAAGGATGTGGCTAATATAGAGGCAATTAGTGATAATAAAACTATCAGGGAGAAAAAAGGATGCCCCCAATCCAGCCTCAGATAAAACAGTAGTATGTCTTGCATGGAAGGTGCTTACTTTCTCCTTTTGAGATTTAACTCCTTCAGTGAGGCAATGCATGTTTGGACTTATGGATAATATAGATCTTGAATTCCAGTCATTCAATCATTTTCCTATAGGATTCCAACAACAGATCATCTCAGTATGGCTTTAACCCATAGCAATACTGTCCCTTTTTGCTCCTAGAACATAGTGACCTGCATGGGGACATTCACTTATGACAGTCTTGACAATGGCAGGAGGAGGATGAAGTGCTTTGTAACTGTTCCATGAAGGTGGCTTTCCGGAAAACAACTTTGAATGAGATGAATATGATAGAAGGTGGTTGTGTTTCAAGTTCTAAAAACATTTTCAAGTAGATTTGGTTTGTGTATCATAATCTATAAACTTTTCTTCTATACATATAATTATAGTTAAAAATTCAAATGTAGTACATCACAATTATGTTTATATATAAATATACATTGTTTTTATTGCAATCTTTCCAAGCAGTTGAGAATTTCTCAATTTTCAATTATTCCTTTTCTTTTATCTAATTACACTTTCTTTTCACCTTTGTTTGCCCCAACATATTATTTTTAATTCTTCTCTATACCAAAACAGTCAACATCTTGAACAGGAAGCTTAAAAAGATTACGTGTGCAACTAATTTCACCTTAAGGTCTAGTTGATAAAGATGTCTTGGTCTTTATCTATAATTTATTATAAATTAATTAATGAAAATTCATCATATAGCTCATCATTACTGTTCATTAATAAGGATCATGAGAACATTGTCCCCACTTTCTTCCCAAATTTCAGTTGTCTATCTGGAGCACGTTCTTGTCATGTTGCTCTATTAATACTAATGATAACAAAACTAATGTTGGCCATGTAAAGCTTGACTTTTAGCACGTGTACTCTTGAAAGTCTCTGAGAAATAATCCTATTCTTAACAACCTTTCACCTTCCATCTTTTGAGGTATTTATTCATGTAAGATTGTCATCATCTTGCATGTACCATATCTACACAAATGTGTGACTACAATTCTTAGTTTTTAGCTAGGTGTGCACTGGGTTGTACCTCTTTTCTGTTCTCCTGCAGACCTCCAGCTGACCTCTATGAATATTCTCTGGAGTAGGTTTGCTATTAGAAAGATGATATGAAATCATTTCTAAGAAAGTTTTCTGCAGGACATTCTTTTTACTTTCAATTACCTGTTGTAAATAAACGCAGAATTTATGGGTTGACGTGATTCAGAGTGGGGAGTATGAACTCTCTACCTGCATGAACAATGGAATTGAAAATTGAGAAGCCCTAAGCTCATCTCTTTTCTTGATAGGATGTGCATCACGGTGAGAAAGCATCTGTTTTTCTGAAAACAAATTGCCTTCCATTGGGAAAAAGAAATTGTTTGGGAAGCTGTGAAGAACAGTTCAGGGATGCATATTATTACCCTTGGGCCTGTGTTTGTTTGTGGCCTTTGCTAACCATTTGTGACGTTTATTGCTTTTGACAACCCATGGTTCTTATAACTCTCTCATGTCAATTTAGAGCTTAGGGATTCTGTGCTATTGAAAGAGTCAGTAGAGCTTGAAACTCAAATGCACCTAGGTAGAGAGGCATTGCGGTGCCAGTGAACTGGTTTTTGAGTAGCCCTATAGGAGCCATGGCAGTGTAGTGGCTGGTCATTAGGCTGTTTAGCACAAAGTTAGCGGTTTCAAACCACCAATGACTCTATGGGACAGAGGGTTCCATTCTCAAGAACCTACAGGGGCAGTTCTACCTTGTTCTATCGCATCACTGTAAGTCCCAAACTACTTGATGACAGTGAGCCTGAGCGACCCTATAGGACAGAGTGTTTCTCTGTCCATATCTTGCTCTCAGAGAGCAACTGGGAGAACTGGTGAGGTCCAACAAGAGCTTTTAGCAGCAGAGAGGTTTAAACACTGCACTCACAGTCAGAAAATTTCAAATCCCAGAAGAATGGATCAAGAAAGCTTTCCTCCTACGTGCTCATCAGAGAATGAATGAACTTTCAAGAAACCCGAATTCCAAAAGCATAATGCTGGAAGAAGCCAGCCATATGCTTCTAGGAGAAAATATGAAAGTACATACTATATAAAACCTTTCTATAAAGTTCAAGAAGTTATATTAGGGTGCAAATAAGAAACAGGAAGATAGGAGAGAGTCTGCACTCCGTGCTTCTTAACAACATCAACAGCACAACGGTTTCTTATTGTTAACTATTATGTTAGATATTATGCCCATTTTCTAAAATGGTCAATGGATTGTTTGTAACTTTTTTATGACCTTCTGAAATATCAGACAATTGAACTATTCTCCTTTCAAGTTCTGACTTCTGTTCCTTAAAAAAAGGATCTCCTGAAATGGTTTACCATTGAGGAATAACACAGGACACCTTGTTAGTGCTTCAGATATTGACTTATTAGTTAAATTGTTTGACAAAGCAGTCATAGACACAAAGATATCTAAGAAAGACACTTGGCCTGCCCTAGCACTTCTGTAGATTTCAGGAACAAGAAGAAAACTTATGAGAGGACACAAACATGCCCTCCTGAAATCACACTCAACAGAAACTCCTCCTCTTAAAAGCCTTTCCATCGCCAATAATCAATCATGTTTGTAGTCAGTGCATTTTCAACTATGATGACTAGTATGTACGCTCTACATTTGCTTGGCATGGTTTCAGATTGGACTTCCTTTCAAACTATGACTTAAAATAGAATCTCCATAGGTAGCAAGTATTACAAATATTTTGTCACATAAAGATATTGTTGGGAATACTGTAGGAGTACGGCAGCTTCTGGAATGATGAGACAGTAAAATTGGTGAGAAACAAAATTATAACGAGTCAAAGTAAATGCTGAGCATATTGGGAAGAGGAAGGCAGTAGAGTGTAATAGGTTTGGGAAAGCAGACTGGAAAAACAGCACTAGAAGAGCAAATAGCTCATAACTGTGGAATTTTAGAAAACAGAGACAAGCATTAAAAAGACATGAGACTCACTAGTACGTTAGATTATTCCTTTTTGATCTTTATGGTATGCTTGGTGTTAAAGTTGTCTAAGGCTGTGTCTACATATGATATTGTATATTTCTGTGCGCAAATAGGCACATATGTATGTGTGTCATAGAGAAACATCCTAGAGCATATCAATTTGTGAGCTCATGCTTCTCTTTAATAATGTAATGACAGGAATTTGGGCACATATACAAATAGCATGGGGTAAGCGCAGCATTTTCAGGGCACCCCATAAAAATTTCTCAGGGAAGAGGAAACTTCTGTCTTGGTTCCTTGTTTTCTCTTTTCCACTTCTAACCTCTTCGTTCACCTACAAGTTAGTTCCTATTAACAGGAGATCATCATCTCTCCAGTGATGCTTTGAGAAGCCCTGAATATATTTGCTTTAACTGTGAATACAGACACATCTTTTGATTCTTTGAACTTCTCTGTATGAAATAAATCCCAGTCTAGTTTTTGGGAGAACAAAAAAAATGCATATAATGACAATTTAAATTTAAACTTTGATATTCACACATGGAAGTCTTTCCATAAAACAATTCTGAGTCAGTGTTTTTCCCCATTGTTGCAATTTTAAATCACACATATACTATTATTTTTCTAATTGAATAATAATGTACTTCTAATCCAAATGTCTGGCATATTTCATCTTAAATCTCATAGTGTTTCAGGGTAGTCCTTCTGCTTAAAAATGATATCAGGGCTGAGCCCCGGTGGCACAGTGGTTGAGTGCGGGACTGTGGCCCATTGACTTGGCGGTTCAAATCCAGTAGCAGCCCTCCGGGAGCAAGGCTGGGTACCTCCCATGACTACCTGAGGGCAGTGATGCCCCCCACCCCCCCAAAAAAAAAAACCAAAATGATATCAGTTACAAATATTTACAGCTTCCCTTCCATCATTTTTTTAGTACCATATGGCCCAATATTTCCATGTTTTCCAGAGTTTGGTCATCAAGGTCATTTTAGGTGGGAAAAGGATAAATGCTCTTTATTTTTTTAAATTGTGATTTACATATTTTAGAAATTGTATGCACCTGAAACTCACATATTTTTTGAAATACATTTATGTATTTTTTTACACACTATTGACTTAAAGAGAAATAATGTAGCAGGTATCACCAACATCACATAAATTATGAAGGTGAAATGCACACATACAGATGTAGAAAATGCTATTCAAGCACATGGAAAAGTGGACCTGTCTCTTCTTTTCATATGCCGACTCCTTGCTTTTCTCTTTTCTTAGTTTTTGTGACGAAGCACAGAGCACAGTGTGCCATGCGTCCTCTCTGCTCTGTGCACTGGGCACACAGGGACCTGGAGTTCCTCAGCGGGTGTAAACAGACAGTCTGCTGGGCGGGCTGGAATGGTCAATATGGCATGTGTGCTGCCTCCAGAAGCTCGGGAGGCCGCTTTGTAATGTGCTGAGAAGGTTCTCTCTTGCTGGTTCATTGTTTCCTCTGAGGCTGGGACCCAAGCTAACACAGTTGAGGCGATTTAGCAATTTCTCTGTTAATTGCCTAACAGATGATTGAAGTAGTACCCTGTAGTGATGCAGTAAGGCATGCATCGGGGAGTAAGCTTGTAGGGAACAGGAGCACTTAGTTGTTTGAGGCGTCTTAGTGAACAGGACAAAACACCTGTGAAACGTTGGTCCAGGAGTGCCTCCAGACTTTCATTTCAAGTGTATTACCATTTCTGGAAAATAAAGAAGCCCTCATGGAGGGCCTTTCAAGACTCTCCGTAGACCTCCAGTTTGTCTTTCCTTGATGTGTGCCACTTTTAAAAAACGATTCCAATTGGCATGTTTGAGTGAAGGAAAAGTTCCTACAAACATGAGAATATCTCATCCATGCCATTTATTTGACATTTCGAGCTATGGAACCTTGACAAGATGCTGCTGCGACTGGATTATTTGTTTGATAATGAAGAAAAGATGAAACAGCACACAGAAGTCTGCCATGCTTGCTCACAGTTACGGACTTCTTTTCTCTTTGGCAATTCTGGTTTTGGTGACTCTTATTTTCCAGAGCCAATATTCTACCAATGTTTCCCCAAACCAGAAGTGCACACAGCAGAGGCGGCAGACCTTGAAGCTAGCCCAGAAAGGAACAGCCCGGTTCCGTGACTGAGCAGAGATTTCCTGACTCAGTTCAGAGCTGCTCCTGGGCTGCTGGCTGTCCTCTCCGGGGCTCCCTTGAGTTTACAGGGCCCCCGCTCAGAAGAATTCTCAGAGCTCTGTGAGCATAATCTTCACTGATTTCAATACCCATTCTTGAAGCCACCTCCTAAATTTTGGATAAAGCTTGACCCACAATGCCTGTTAGATTCCCTTTCCCTGGACTTGGTGTAGAGTAACACAGACCTATTTTGGATCATATATCCAGAAACTAAGTGCAGTTTTTCTTCCTTTGGGGTTCACATAATTAATCAATTGAACTTTCTATTCTGGTCTACTGAAAAAAATTGGGAGGCTAAGTTAGATGCAACTTTTCTCCTAGATAATCCCATTGGTATTATATAAATGGGCTTATTAATCTATTATCTACATCATTCTCTTTACTGGTTTTGGGGTGAGTTGCTGTATTTTTTAATGTTAGAAATGTTTGTATTTATGTCTGTTTGGTTCATTGTTACCTTGGAGGCTGGAACCCAAGGTAACACAGTGTAAGTCATTTAGTAGGTTTCTTTGTACATTGATTAACAAATGACTAAAATAGTCAACTATGTAGTAATGCATGAAGGCATGCATCTGTGAGTAAACTTGTAGGGAAAATCAGCATTTAGTTGTCGGAGGCATTTTAGTGAACATTATTTCCTAAATGTCTAGCGAAGTTTATATTGTAGCACTCAATAAATGTTAGTTAAATCAAATTGAATTTAAAATAGAATGGAGGTTATTTAAAGAAAAAGAGATCATATAAGACATGTAAATCACACAGAATCTTTCCATTGGGTCATTAATTTGACTTTCGTTTTTCTAAATTCAGCCTTCTGTCCTCTTTGCAATAAATTGTTCATGGATTTAGTTTCTGACAAAACATAGCTTATAAGTCTTACCTTGAAAGTAGAAGAAAATACAATTTTTCTTAGCTGATCTCACCTAAAGAAGTAGTGAGATACAATGGTCAGTATCCTTTTAGATATACATATAAATACACACACATAGAGATACTCATACGTGGCAGACATAAATATATGCAATAGATATATAAATATTAATAAATATATGATAGATATATAAAAGAAGGTAAGAAATTGTTTTTAAGCAAGAATTCTTATATCAGCACCCTCAATCGTAAAAGGCACAATACTAACTATAATTAAAAGATGAGGTTCTCTGAGGACCTCTGATAATACTCTATAGGAGTTCTGTTTATATTGTATCACAATACAATATGATTTGTATAAATTAAAAGAAAAAATCCCAAGGAAACTATCACTTATAGATAAGTATTCTCGGGAAATTCTGGTACTAAGAAGTTTGTGATTCCCTAATAAACTCCTATACTATAGTAGAACTTATTATTGCTTCTGGTTAAATCCCAACATGATGAAGCAAAGTGACTATTTGGTGGGTTTGGATTAGGAGTCTGTCCTGTGCTCATACTTGGACAGAAGCCAAATTCCAGTACAAAACTGAATTGCAGAAGAGATTTGTATAACTGCCTACCGATAACTTCTCTAATCTTTAGGAAAATAGATCTTCCTCTTTTTTTTTTTTTTTGCTATCGCAGTGTCTTTGGTAGTGTTATATCCTGCCTTGAGGTACACATATCTGCCCTGTTTGTAAGCTGGATTATTTTCTCTCCTTGAAGTCCCCTCTCATCTACGGGGAGGTAATAGTGAATCAGAGATGATTTGGAAAGAAAAACAAACACAACAAGGAACCTAACTAGGAGTTCTCTTTCTTTGGATTTGATTATTATGGTCATGGTGTGCGTGTGCGTGTGCTTGTGTGTGTGTGTGTGTGTGTGTGTGTGTGTACTTGTTTGTCTACCACCCAGGCAATGCACTAAGCTTCAATGAGTTGAAGCTTGTTTTTATAAAATTTGGGGAAAAATCAATGCTTCCTTTAAAAACATCTTCTGTTCAATTTTTCCTGACACAGAATTTATACTAATGTTCTTGTTCTTGTTGTGTGCCACAGGATTAATTCCAATTTATGCAAATTCTGTAGGACAGTCGAGAGGTATCTCTAGGTCTCTCCCCAGACTGCAGGTGTCCGGGAAGAAAATCTCTATCCGATGCAGCAGCTGGTGACTCAGAATTACTGACCATTCTGTTAGCAGTCAAGGTATTTGACCATTGTGCCAATAGGGTTTTCTATAATTCTGTTAAACCATCCCACTGCGATCAAGTTGGTTCCAACGCATAATGACTCTGCAGGGCAGATAAGACTTCTGAGGTTGTAAATCATCACAAGAGCAGACAAAGTTATTTATCTCTCTCGAAGTTAGTGATTAGTTCCAAGTGTGTACCTTGCTGTTAGTTGACCAATACATGACCCACTATACCACTTATGTGTTTAGTTCATACTTTCATTAGTCACAAATATCACTAATACTTTTTCTTTGCAGACTGTATCTTTACGCCTCACTTGAAAATATTTCTTTTGCTATTTATTCAATGAACTTTTCTTTTCCTGTGTATAATTTGCTGCTAGCTCAATGAATTTTTAATGTTACCTAAACGTTACATTCATCTGTTCTATAAGTATTTTTCTTCATTTGTTTTGTCCATGTTTTCCTTTCAATCTTGGGCATTTTAATAAATTCTATTTTATTATTTTACCTAAAATCTATTACAGCAAATTAATTCCATGATACCCATACTTTTTGCCTTTCTCAACTCACTGATAGTTTTCATGACTGTGAGTCATGACTTATTGCTTCTTTGAATCATATTACATTTTTATAGGACATTGTGGATTTTATGTTGGTGAGTGCCGGATTTTGTTGTCTTCATTCAGAGAGCCTTGAGTTTTCTTCTACCTGGTAGTTATTTATTTATATGCTTGATTTTTCTGATGTATGTTCTTAAGCATATTAGGACATCTGTAAAGTAGCTATTACACTATAGATTACCCTCTTTACAAGGCACACCTTTCTGGAGAAGCTACTGAAGGTTAGAGTGGTCTTCCAGAATCTGGGACTCTGATTGCTTAGAATCATCTAGTCCTGAGTGAGCTTTCTTTCCCAATCATTGTCAGATAGGCCTTGTGGAATTTCATGCCATGCATTTACAATGTTTGCATTGAGCACTATAGTCAGGGAGAAAATTGTGCAGACAGTCTGGCTCGGTTATTAGGCACAAGTTCCACTTTTTTGTTGTTTCTTGACATGAAAAATGCTTATCATCAAAAAAGTGCATAATCATAGAGACATTTTTATTGGAACTTCAGTTTTATTGACACTTCACTCACATATAAAACAATTCAGTAACTCAGTCATATCAAGGAGAGTTGTACAATTGCATCACATTCAATTCTAGAAAATTTTCTTCTTTCTTGTACTCATTGTTACTATTCTTTAATATAACATTTTATATCACGATATTCAATTTCAATAACTTCGCTGCTCCATGAAAACTGGGTTCTAGATTCCATTGATTCCAATTGGTAAGTAGTACTTCAGTTTTTAAATACAGATTCAGGACTTAAAAATATTATTCCTCAATGCTTTCTAAGAAACTTTTTAAGCACACGCACACTTTTGATAATGGAATATACAAGAAAGTATTGAAAAATTTATGGGCAAATGGAGTTGCATGATAATAAATCTTCTTCCAAGAACTTTTTTTTTCAAGAACTTTTTGAAACCCACCAGGATTGCATTTTCTATTTCCAAATGCACATTAGTAGGATAGAGAAATGTTATTGATTTTGGTATATTTGGATCACATTACATGATCATAGTAATTAAAAAAATAATTTCAATAAAGGGTTTATACTGAATATCTCATGATGTCTAATTCTATCAACAGAAGCAATAACTTTATTTGGTGAAGGTGGCCTCATTCATTGGTCTTCCTTCTTTGGAAACCACACAAGGCATCCTTGAGATTGGGACCTTGACAAAACCTAGCAGCCAATTTGAGATCTGGGATTCAATATTTACTGGATTTTTTCCCTTCTCCATTTGCTATTACTTTTGTTTTGCTTTGCGTTTTGTTTGTTTTTTATTGTAATTTTTCTTTTCATTACAGCTATGTGTCAGACAGAGGGAGTCAAGATTATTTGTTAGACATAGGCTATTAGTTGTGTATTCATTTGTGCTCTTGCTTTTCTTTCTATTGTCATTAACCCTTTCTCAGAATCAGCTCTGCTGCATAAACCAACCCCACCTTGAGTCTTCTAAAACTTCAGCTAGTGCACAGGGAGACTCCACTCCCAAACCAGCAAACATAGACAAACATAAAAGCAATACTAATCTCAAAAACAAAGGGAAAACTCAGTTTAAATGAGAACGTAAGGAAAGGTAGAATGAATGAGTGAACAAAATGCAGATCTAAGAGATTTCCCTAATGAAGAAAAGCACTAAAGCTACATATGGGAAAGTTCATAAGAATGATGTTGTGCTTCTTTCAACAGGTGGAGCACAAAATCAAGAGGGTTATAGGAAAAAACAGAAGAGAAAATATAAGAACTCAGGAAAATACTAGAAAAAAACTGACAAAAATTTGGCAAATTAAAATAGAAATCTAGAAGCATACATGAGGCTATTAGCACTAGATACCAATCTGAAAGAGCAAAATGGAAGGATTTTAAAAATGGAAGCTCTGATTAGTGAGGTAGAAGAAAATTCCTTTATACATAACTATAGGAACAATCTATAAAAAGACTCCCAAATGGAAGAAAACCCGAGAATTTTGTGGAACATTATCCAAGGGAATAAATTGATCCCAATAAGTTGATCCCAAAAGAAAATCACCAAAATATATTATAGTCAAATTTCTAACATCAAAGAAAAGGAAAGAATCTGTGAGCAATTAGAAAAAAAAATCACCCTGAACAGTGAACCAATAAGATAAGTTTGGAATTTTCCATAGAAATCATGTAGGAAAGAAGGCAATGAAACAATACATACAAATTCTGAAAAAAAAAAATCTTGCCAACACATATAAAAAAAGTTGTACTTCAAATACTTGGGAGAAATTCAGACATTTTCAGACAGAGAAACAATTAAAGAAATTTATCAAATAAAATCAACTGTATGAAATTGCCAAAATTAACCACTTTATTAAAAATACTCCAAATAATTTTTGGATAAAAAATTTGTTAATTTTAGATAGCAGATAGCAACCTATGATCAACATACAGAAAAACACCTTTGAGAAACCAACTTACTCAATGAATACATAAAGTAAAACACATTTAGAAGATTCAAGATAGGGAATCATTCAAGATATCATGCCTCAATGAAGGCAGCAAAAAAGTTATAAAGAGACTATGGTCTACATAAATGGAGAGGGACTTCAGTAGTTCATAAGAGAAAACGACTAATTTCCTAAATTGAAAAATCAAATAATTAAAACAAAACTAAGCTCAAATAAGATAAAACTAAGCACAACATCAGCAAAAAATGTAAAGAGAAAAACTATAACAAATTACTAAACCGTAAAATAATAAAAAAACAACAGATGACAATAAAGACCATAAACACAATGAAGTTGACATCAAAAATTAAATGGAAGAAAGCAAATAATTGCACCATAAAAAGCATGCAACACATTTACAGCAATAAAATGATAGTTGCCCATAGTGTGGTTTAGCATAAATGGATTCATTCAGCTGATAGGTTAAGTGACAGACACAAGCACAATGGATCAAACAGCAGCTACTGATGTCCTATTTACCAGAAACACATTTTAGACAAAAAGACAAAAACAGACTAAAATTCCAAGAATAGGAAAAATATGCCAAGCTAATGGTAATAAAAATGAACAGGAGTAGCATATTAATTTCTGATAAAATAAATATCAGCGTAAAATTCATCATGAGAAATAAGGAAGGATATTATATAAGGATTAAAACTAAAATTGAAAAATGTATGCACTATTAACAAACATCGACATCAATAAAAAGTCCTCACAATCCATTAATCAAATCTTTTAGAGTTGTAGAAAAACAAGACAACACCATAACATTAGCAGCAGAATTCAATGTATGAACTCCACAGAAGAACTGATCAACTGGACAGAAAAATCAACAAAGATGCAAAGAATTGAACACAACCAGCCAATTTGGGCTCTTAGACGTATACAGAACTCTTCACTCAACAATAACAGCAGTATGTATATCTTGTCCCAGTGCATATGGAATATACTCCAGAATAGAGCATATGTTAGGTCACAAAGACATCAATTGAAAATTACTGAGATACTGAAAAATCATCATTTCAAATTGACATGCTAAAAAATTGCAAATCATTAATAGGAGCCTGAAGCAAAAAATCAAATACATGTAAATTGAATAATAATTTTCTTTAAAATCTTTGATTAAAGAAATAAGAAGTTCAATTAAAAATAAAAGATATAAAAATATCAAAGATATAAGTGGGTCAGGAAACAGAAAAACAATAAGAAAAAATCAGCAAGACAAGAATTTGGATTAACCAAATTGACACAACACTGGCAAATTTTTCAAAAAGAAAGAAGATGCAAATAAGAATTAAAAAGCGAAATGAGGGCTGAGCCCCGGTGGCGTAAGTGGTTGAGTGCGGGACTGCGGCCCGCGGCCTTGACGGTTCAAATCCAGTGGCAGCTCTCAGGAGCATCACTGGGTAGCGCCCACGACCACCAGAGGCAGTAATGCCCAAGAAAACAAAAAGGCAAACAAAAGAAGAAAAAGAAAGCCAAATGGGTGGCATCACAACAGAACCAATTGAAATAAACAATATCATTAATAACTATTTCAACAAATTTCAAAATCTAAAATAAGTGCACAATTTTCTATAACACAAGAAGAAACATATTACATCATTAATCCCCCCCCCCAAACAAAAAAGTCCAGCAAGAGACTGTCTTTGTGTAGACTTCCATCAAGCATTCAGAGAAGAGGTGACACCAATTCTATACAAACTATCCTGAATATAGAAAAAGACAACATACCATCAAACTCATTTTGTGAAATAACTATGACTTTGGTATCTAAACCTGGGAAAGACATTACCCGAATAGAAAACTATAGCACAATATTGCCTGTGAAATTTTGAACAAAATTTCTGCCAACAGAATTCAACAATATTAAAAATAATATCTCACAATCAAATAGAATTTATGCCAGATATGCCTGCAAGGTGAAATATTAGGAAAATACATATAATCCACCATATAAATAAAAGATAACCAAATGGTTATATCAATTGATGCAGAAAAAGCATTGGGAAAAATCCAACATTGATTATTGAGTAAAAAAACAATAAAATAGGAATATAAGTGAAATTCCTCAACAAAATGAAATATATATATATATACATATATTACATATATACACAAAACCAATAGCCTACATTTCTATTAATGGAAAAAGCTGAAAGCATTCTCCCCCTAAACTACTTCCAAGGATAAATGTCCTTTATCAAAGCTCTCACTTATTATATTATAGTCCTGGTAAAACAAACTCTTTCACATTAATAAATACTCAAAGTATCTAAGTGGAAAGGAAATTATACTTTCTCTGCTTGCAGATGATATGATGTTATTTGTAGAAAATCCCTGCCTCAGTAACAAAGTTTTTGAAATAAATTGAAAAATTTAGCAACTTGTCAGCCTATAAGAGCAACACAGAGTTTTGTCTATTAAGGAAGATAATTTTCCAAAAGAAATATTTATGGGGAAGAGATAGTCTTTTCAACAAATTATAGAGGCAAATGGAGATCTGAAGTTGCTTTTAGTTCTCTTCAACGTATTTATTGTAAGTTTATTGAACCATGAATACAGTTTGCATCCACTGTGGTTGAATAAGTAAAATTGTATATGTCATAGAATGATCTTTATCACAAAACATTCGAAATGCCTCTACGTTTCCAATGATCTCTTCCTACATAAGCCCGAACCTCCCTCGCCTGTCCATTCATTTCAGTGCTTACTGAAATGATTTCGTTTGTGGCAGTCATGTGCTTATGTTAATTTCATGATTGAGATGTAGGGGTGGAGTCTAGCCTGTTAATCTGGAGACAGCCTTTGAGTAGTCAATGAGGCCTCTATGTGGGCATGGCTTTCTCCTGAGATTTCTGGGAAATCTCGCGATATTTCCCTCGTGAAGATGAGAAGCTACCTTCCCCAGTTGTTGAGAGTTAGTCTCAGAGATGGTGAAACACCAACAAGACAAGATGGCAGCATCCGAGAAGCTGAAGGAGCTGCCTAAGAAGCCACACGGACTTACCCTGATGGAACCAGACCCCTGAACCTGGAGAAGCCACGATGAGTTGCTTCTATCACCGTTGGATGCTTTTGATGGACCCTGAGCCCTGGAAGTGAGGAGCCATGAGGGGACCCCTGGCAGTGCCAAAACTCTGCACCCACTGGCCTGTGACTTCGTGAGTTGGAAGGAGACTTTATGGAACTGATATTGGGCACATGGGCTGATATTGGACTTATGACTTTGAACTGAACTGGGCTGGGATACTTTCTTAATGTCCCATTCCTCTTGTATATAAACCTTTTTCTTTTTTTGGGGGTGGGGCATTACTGCTCTCCGGTGTTGGGAGTAGGAGGTCCAGCCCCACTGTTGGAATTGAACCTCTGTCCCAGTGGGCCGCAGTCCCGCGCACAACCACTACGCCACCGGGGCTCAGCCCTATAAACCTTTTTCTTATATCCATATGCGAATCTATGTATTTGTTTCTCTAGTTTACCTGGACTAACACATCGTTTTTACCATTCTGGTCTAGATTAGCTTTTCCTCTGAGGAATAGCTCCTCAATTTCAAGCTTCCTTAGTTAGCCTTTTCATTACAAGTTCCAAGTCAGCTTATCTTTTCATCCATTTATGGGTAGAGCAAGGTTCTTACTCACTCCTGTTTTTGGCTCATCTTCTATCAATGTTTTCTACTCAAAGACCAGAGAGGATCATTACACTCTAACAAGTTGTTGCCTTTTTCAATGCAGCAAAGGAAAACATACAAGGAAAAACTCTGGAGCATCTTAGTAGGGGTTTTAAAAATTGAGTTGTATGACTTGGGCTTGCATTAAATCATTTGGGGATCAAGGCCTGCTGTGGACTGGATATACTTGTGAAGTAAAGGTAATCTTATATATTGAGCATCTTAATAAATCTTATTTCTGGGGAGGACAGAGTACAGTGAGACCAAAACTGTAATTGGTAAAGAAGAAACAGTCATGCATTTTAAGTCAGGGATGGGGATGTTGGCCTTTTGGGATCTGGACAATTCGTTTCTTCTCTAAGTTCCTATATGATTACAGAGTACTCTTGTTTTAGTCTTGACAGTCTCATACATAGCATGGTCTTGTATGATGTGGATATGCTGTAATGTTGTGTGTGTTCATCAAAATCTGTCTGTGAGTGTGATGCTATCCACCAGGTATCAGAGATTGCTCTTTCATCTTAGCAGCGCCATTCTATTAAGTTTATGAGTCGGTAAAATTACTTTTAATTTTAAGCAAGAATATAGATTCTATTTGTCTAATTTTGCATTAATCTGACAGTTAAGTGGCAGAGAATCTTAAATCAAGAGTCTTTTTCTCTTGATAAAGTGTAAGTGGTATTCCACTGATTTCTGGCCTCTGCTCCAAAGTGAGTGTTTGTGGGGAGTTTTGTGGGGAACTTACTCTTTCTGTTTTCTGAAATGCTTGTTCTTTCCTTTTGTATTGGTTTGACCAATTGTATTTCCATTAGTTAATTACCCTCTATGCTATTAATTTTGCATTATGTGTAAGTCTATTCCTTATGATCTATTTTTAGTAATTCTTAACATCAATTGATTTTTTTGGTCATTAATTTAGGCTTTAAATGTAACCACACACTCCTTATGCTCATGTACTAAATTGTTTAGTTAAGAAATCAACTTTATTAGTTCCATATACCTTTATTGTGATGCATATGATTACTCTTAAAGTGTTCTTTTATTTTTAATTTATGTTCCTGTCAACTCCAGTAATTCTATTTTAGTGGGAATGTGTGTAATACACACAATTGGTCACCATGAGTTGAAATTTGTTTAATGACAACTTTTTGAACCCCAGAAATTCTTTCTAAAAACATTATTTTTGTTGTTGACAATATACCCAACAATGCATATGTCAATTGAACAATTTCTTTTTGTACAGTTAGCTAATGATTGCATTTGTGGCTGTTGCAACCGCAATTTTTCTGAATTGTTTCTCCCACTTGAAATAAACTCACTGCTCCTTGAACGCCTATCTAATCCTTGGAGTACATACCAAAACTTTGATCATATAGAGGCAGTTTTTTAAAGGAGCACAATGTCTAAGTCTTTATTTTTTAAATTTTTTTACTACTTGAGATAACTTCTGTTATTCTGTTTAAAGGAGACTTCAAAATACATTTCTGGTTTAAGTTTAAACACTATTTCAGGACAGTCATTTTTGTGATTCATCCCAGAAAGTCTGGATTCCTTAAGAATTTGAAGGAAAAGGATGCGTAAGTATACTATCTTATAGCATTGGGAGTTGCTCTCAAGTTCATTATACATCGTGGAAACAATGACAACATTTGTTTTAAAATATAAAATGCCCTTGTCTGTGTTTCTTTCTTCTGAGGCTACTCTTTAGCGATATGAAGCCTCTGCACAAACATTTTATAGTAAAACGGCAGAGGGGGTTTTATGTTTCATCAGTCACAAATGCTCTCATACCAAATTTCATTATAATCCAAAAGTCCAATCCTCATCTCATAAACAGTCTCTCATCCCAAAGAGTATTTGACTTAAGAAAATTAAATATTGTTATCACTTTACAGTGGTTAGAATAAGATACTTACAAGGTCCTTGGAAGTTTATTCAAATAGTTTCCTGAAGATATTATTGAATCAAAAAATAAACAAACATGATCAAGTTTCATTTTCTACCTTTTATTTTTATAAGAATCAACTCAAGCAGAGGATATTGCAAGTTTAATTGCACTTGATGATCCCTAGTTATCATAAAGAATATCATCTGGTTTGTCTTAAACAAGAATATACAGTTTGTCTTAAAACAAGTAGCTATTTAAGTGAGGCATCCCCTACAGCCACAAGAAAGAAACACGCCAGTCTCTGTAATCCAAAGATCACTAATAAAACCCAAATCCAAAGGAGGCAATGGCATCAGAAGGATATGGATGACAGGGAAAACCCAAAACCCAAATTGGCAGGGTCTCGTACGTACTTTAAGCCTCCAATGAGTATCCTTGAACTACAGATCATGGGCAGGAAGGGTCTCGCTATCAGACAGAATGCATCATGGTATGGATTACTGTCATTGTAGTTAGGTTAAATGTGACACTTTTTCATTTACCTTCTTTTTTCAGTGTGTGTGTGTGTGTGTATGTATATGTGTATACATATGTATATATGTGTGTATATATATATTTCCAGTTTTATTTTTGATTGACGTTTTTCTCTGTGTTATTCTGTTGATGGGCTATTTGTTTTGTTTTGATTTTGTGTGTGTGTGTGTGTGTGTGTATATATATTTATACACCGATATTGTTCTAAATAGAAGACACTTTGATATGAGTCATATTTGGTGGAGAATATACTTCAAGAGTAAGTTAAATAAAATATTTATCTCTTGTATTTTTAGTTAAGTATGATTATCAGGAAGTCAATTTTGAACTCATAGTGGCTCAATTAATTGATTACACTTGCCTCATAGGCACTTATCAGCTGTAATTTTTATGAGAGGAGACTGTCATCATTTTTGTCAATTTGAACTGCTGGGTGGGTTTGAACTATGAACCTTTCAGTGAGCAGCCCTGTACATAACCAGCGAGCAACCAAAGCTCTGTAGTTGAGTATTTAGAAAACAACAGGACAGAATCCATTGTCTTCAAGTTGATTCTGACCTATGTACCCAGCCTAGAACAGTCCCGTCAGTATTCAAGACAGTAATATATATGGAAATAGACTGCTACATTTTTCCTCTGAAGAATGCTGGGGTTAGCATCTGAGATCTTTAACCATTGCATGACTGATATCAAATCAAATCAAATTGAACATTATGAAAAGAGCTAGTATATTTTGCTCAAGACAGCACAAGTTCTGTAAATCATTGAAGTTCTGTAAATCGTAGCTAGCCAATCTTGATCATGCATGTAGACAATACATATCATTCAAGAATATTTTTTTGAAAATTTCAAAGAGCATATCTTTATGATTATGCATTCACCTGTCTTAGTAGGTACAGAATAACATACAGATTGCAAACATTTGATGCAACATACATTACAATCTTTCTCATTTACATTTTAACCTAGTTCTTTAAGGAAGTATTTATTGTTTCTGAGACATGAGAGTGCTAAAGCTTCAAGGGGATATGTAACTTGTTGAACTCTGGAGTGAGTATTTGATGCTCCCCTCCCAGCTCTTATTCCATGACTTGCACCAAGTTGCCTTCATTAACCACTCATTTGCATGTTTTGTTTTTATTGTTATGTAAATATAGGGACTCTTGCCAGTTGTTTTTTTTTTACTTCTAATAGTAGTAGGCTCAGGAAAGGAAAAGATCAAAGCTAGGCTTGCCTGTTCAGTCTATAAACATATAGACTGGAACCTGTCTGGACTCACGACCAGGAATTGTCTTTGAACCTGTGGAGTTTGCTGCTCTCCCCAGTGCAGAGTAATCATGCTTTCCCAGAACTAAATTGCATCTCTTCCTTCTCTTTTCTTTGTGTGCATCTAGTTCTTTAAATCTTCCTAATTAGCTTCTACCTGCCTATTTTATTAATATTCACCAAAAATAAAGTTATTGAGCCATTTTCTGACTCACGGTAACTCTATAGGAGAGAGAAAAATTACTCATGTGAGTTTCCAAGAGTGTAAATCATACTGAGAATTGAAAGTCTCATCTTGACCCAGCACAGTTATTAGTGGTTTCAAACCACCAACCTCCCATTTAGCAGCATTAAACATCACCTACTCTGCTACCAGGGCTCATTGCATTTCGTAATATTCATTTGTTACTTATTCTCATTTTGTTCCTCACCAATACTGGAGTTACAGATAATGATGATCACCTGGAAATATGTTGAATTTCCTTAGTATCTTCCACAATTTTCTTTTTTTACTTGAATTTGGGCATTAGACTATCGACAAAGTAAGACTTTAAAAGTATGAATCAACAGTTATTTAGTTATGATAAGTCTTTCCTAGAAGAAGCTAGGAAAAAGCAATTACCTAAGATGGTGGTGCAGTGGTTACACGCTGGGCTGCGAGCCACATGGTCTACGATTTGAACCCACAAAAAAGCATGGTGTTTCTACTTTGCACAATGTGACTCTCTTAGAAACTGCAGGGCATCTCTATGAGTCAGTATTGATGCAACAGCAGTGAGAGTTGAGATACGGTCAGTCACACAGATCAAATCTAAGGCTTATCTCCATGGACGCCTGTCGAATGAGTGAACCTAAGTGTATTCTCTGCCATTCAGTTGTGAATATATAATTCATAAACCAGTGACTTATTGAACCCTGGTGTGTCTGGTTCTTTACTGCCTGAGCTGACTTTATGAGTGTGCAGTGTGGACAGGTGCGCAGTACACTTTACTTAGCAGGGCCTTGGGTAGGGTTGAATGCCTTCTTACTGCTGTCAGGGGGAGAGCTGGTGGTGTTTCAGGGTTTCTAGGCGTTGGGATCACTGCCTGGCAGTGAGTTTGTGTTACGATGGTGCTGGGGAGTAAATACACGGAGCCCTTGATTATAGTTTTCCTATTGCTCAATCCAATTCTCAGCTTTAAGTGATCAAAAAATTTAATCTCAGCAACATTTGCTGCAAATCGCCTTATTTTGAATGTATTTTCCATTTGTTCCCAAGGACTCAATTTTGATCTTCTTTCTTTGAACGAATTCTCCATGCAATACTGATGCTGTACCATTAGGTGAAGGCCTGTCGTGGCTAGCCTGTCCACTTCACTCTCTTTGTTGTCCAGGTCCGTTGCAGCCACCCTCTCCACCTCACATACCTTCTACATATTGTCATCCCTGACTTCCTTTGGGGCTCCAAATGCACACATGATACTGTCTGTTTCCCTTTGGGCTGCCCTAACTTTGGATTTCAAACAGACTCTTGGTTTCTTCTTACTTACCTCTGTCATTCTCTTTCTGGTTTTTTTCTACCTCTGGCACCTGTTTCCAGCCAGTTGCTCATTGCACAAATTTCACACTTTTCTCATCTCCCATACTAGATCCATGACCAAGTCTCGAGAATTCATATTCAAATAACCTTCAATGTGTCTGTGCTTGAATAAATGAATGATAGTTTGGTCAGGAATAAGAAGATAAGATTTTCAGGTTTTCTTTATTTCTGAGTCATAGCGTTCCCATGGGGAGTAAACCCAGGCTGTCTCATAAGGCTAAGTGTTTACTTACTGATGGTGAGGAACGGAGACATTTGAACAGACATTTTGGGTCGACAATTTTTCTCTTGCAGTAAAATATTGATTGTGAATGATAGTTCTGTACTCACATAAAAATGTTCCATAGTGATTTTTTGTAAAGACCCGAGCACTCTGTGAGGGAGAGAAAAGCTCCAGATTGAGAATTTTGGTTTGAACATATGGTATTCTATTATTTCCCGCCCTCACCTATTTCAGGTGGTAGAGCATTTATTTTTAACTTAGACTTAACACTCTGTGATGAAGAGAACAAACTTCTTTGTGTCTGCTAGTTGCTATTTGTCTAGCTGCGTAGAAGAAGCAGTAGTTTTAGTGTGAGGTGTGCATGCTCATGAGACCTGCCTTACAGAGAGTGGATGATTTGTCATGCAGTCACTTAATGGCACATGCCAAAGAAGAGTGTCCTATTGTCTTCAAGCAAGCCATCCTCCTGGGTAGCCTGATCATATTTCTAGGTATAAATTCTCCTCAGATTGAGAATTCAGGTTTGAAAGCATAGTTCCTTTGAGGATTTTTGGCTCAAATACATTTTATCACTGCAATTTTCCATATACAGATAAAGTGGATATTCAAGGTGATTTAGAGTATCATTTGTGTGTGTGTGAATTTAGGGGTTAGTCATATTTCTTAAACCACAGTTTCAAGTATATTATCTTTTTTTTTCAAGTATATTACCTTAACTTCTGACGTCTTTTATGTAATGGACAATTATTCTGACACTTCTTGTAGTTTTCATTTCCTTTACACAGAGAAACATGGCACTAATTTAACAATTAATTTTTACAGGTTTTTCCATGTGTTGCTATGATATTTTCTTCACTGAATATGAAAGGCAGCAAGTGTCAGCACCATCAGGTCGGCACGGGCTGGTAGCCACACTGCACAGCATAAACTCAGCCCAGGTCTCTGCCATCCTCCCAGTTGTCCCTCTGCTTGCACTCGCTTTGCTCATATCACTCCTAGAGGGCTTTCCTCTGTTTCCCAGCTCCTCGACATTACTGAGCACCATGACCTTCTCCAGGGACTTGCCTGTCCTGATAACATGTCCAAAGAACAGAAGACAAAATTTTGTCATTCTTGCCTCTCAAGAGCATTCTAACCATACTTCTTCCAATACAAACTTGTCTGTCTTTGGCAGCTGCTGCAACTTTCAATATTGTTTATCATATTTCAAATGCATCTATTTCTCTTTGGTCTTTCTTATTCAATGTCCAACTTTCACATTCATTTGACTTTTGTTTAATTTTTTTAATGTGAAATTTGGGGAATACTGGCAGTGTCTGTGTTTGAAATCGTGACTAGTAAAACAATCTCTTTTCTTTGGCAGATCTCAGTGTCGAAATAATTTTAACATTTGGCAGTAGCTGTTGCCTATTGATCCTGTTGACTGGCAGCAATATTGGTGTCATGAGTTTTATTCTATCTTGTATGTGTGGTGCTGTTGGTATTACTTTGTATGTGAGTTGACTGGTGTAGATTGGCCACAAAATCAAAATGAGAAAAATGTTTACAATGTCCCGAAACATAATTACATTCCTTTAATTCAAAATAGACAAGGAGAATCTTTTAGAACATGTGTACAAATTCAATTAAATTAAAATAAAAATGCTACAAAAGAGATCACAATCCTATTGATATGTCACATATCTCTTTCTGAAGAACATAACACTAATTAAATCTGAGAAGATATGAATTATAATGAGATTACTTATTGAAATGAAAAAGCAAATCCAGATTTCTGTAAAATGTTGTTTTCTAATTCTAAAACAAATAAATAAGAAAAACTTATTTAGATGTATTATCTTCTTAAAAAGTATGTAAATATCATCTAATTTATAATAAATGAAATCAGAACATTACAGGTAGATATATCAAAGGAACTTTAATAGAATATTTGATGATTATGATTTTTTCACTAAATATTTTAGAGATTTTCTTAACTTTTAGTGTTTTATAACTAATGGGAAAAAGAGGAAACCATTTTTAGAAGATAGAAACCATTTAAAATGTTAGCAGAGAGACCTGAAACTATTCATAGGCTCTTTCTTTCATTTTTTTCCATGTCTATCTGTATAAAATAGGAAGATAAACAATCTCAAGAAGAAAACAAGGGGACCGATGGGTGTGGGGGACAGAGGAGACGGATGTAGTATGTGATAGGGGAAAAGGAGTGGGTAGCCAACAAATTCAAAGACAAGGGAGCCACAACAAATGACTCTGGGCTGTCCAGAGAAACAAATTCATGGACACTGATATGTGTATAAGAAAGAGATTTATATACAAGAACAGTTGAACATTGAGAAAGTATCCCATCCCAGTCCACATCAAGTCCATAATCCCAATATTAGCCCATATGTCTGACACCAATCTATAAACTCCTCTTCACACTCACAAAAGGCATGCAATGAAGCCAAATGTAGTGAGGTCACTGAAATTCTTGCTTCTCCAGGTCCGGTGAGCTGGCCGCATCAGGGTAGGGCCATGTGGTTCATCCTCAGGGATGTCTCACAGGGAGTCAGCGTTGGCAGTCGAGAGGTTCCAAAGGAGTGAGTAGAGAAAGAGAAGCTTCTCTCACCTCCAAGGAGCAAATACAGGAGTTCCCAGAATTCTCAGGAAACGGCCATGCCCATACAGAGGTCTCCTTGGCTATATCTTTATTGACAGGCCAGAGTCTACCCCTTCACTCATAATCCTCTCAAACATATACCAGATTATGTAAAAAACAAGAAATTCAAAATCAATGGCAAGAAAGGCATAGAATGTCCGGTGGGGTTGGTCCATGAATCCGAGAAGAAGTACAGAGAGCCAACTGAATGTCAAGCATGATAGTGGAACAGGAGGAAAGTAAGAGGACAAAGAGGAAAGAAATAGGAGGCAAAAGGCATTTATGGAGGTATCACCATAGGCATGTTCATATGTAAACATATTAATATGTAACAATAGGTCTAAGTATGTAATGATATATTTATAGGTATACTATAAATAGTGATATGTTTAAGGTAGTGGCTGGACTTTGGGTTTCAACTCATGTCTGTCCTCAACCCAAGAACCCTTTGTTCTAATAACCTGGCATTTTGTGATGCTTACCTTTCCAACATGATCGCTTGAAGGCAAAATGGGTGCACAAGCTAATGTGGTGAAGAACGCTGATGGTGCCTGGCTATTACAATATATTGCAACTGGAATCTTAAAGGCTTGAAGTTAAACAAGCGGCCATCTAGCTGGGAAGCAACAATGCCCACATGGAAGAAACACACAAACCCCTGTTATCACAAGGGATTGACAGGATCAGGTATAAGGTATCAAGAGACCCAAAACAGAAAACTATTACACTGTGAACACAGCAGGTTGGAATGGAGACCCAAAGTCATCTGTAGTCATATGGACATCTCCTTTAGAAGGGTCACAAGGAAGGGACAAGTAAAGTGCAGTCAAGCATTGACAAAACACATAACATTCCTCTACCTCTTTAATGCTTCCATCATTACCCCCATTCTATTTTACAAATCTGGCTAGACCAGAGCATGGACACTGGTAAAGATAAGAGCTCTTGACACACAGTGAATCCAGGGCAGAAAATCCCTCAGTTCCAATAGTAAGAGTAGTGATACCATAAGGGTGGGGGGAGTGGAAGAAGAAGAGGGAGAAATGTGGTACCGATTGCAGTGGTTGATGTACAGACCTCAGCCTGCCTTGGGGGGGCGGGGGCGGGGTTGGATGAACAACAGAAACATAGGTGAAGGGAGAAAGTGGATGATATAACATATTAAAATAAAAATATTTTATAAATGATCAAGGATTCATGTGGGTGGGAGGGTAGAGGAGGGAGGGGAAAAAAGAGGAACTGATTATGAGGGCTCATGTAGAAAGAAAATATTTCAGAAGTGGTGATGGTAAATGTACATTTGTACAAATGTGTTTGATATAATTGATGTAAAAATTCTTAAAAGAGCTATGAATTCCCAATAAAATGATTTATTAACATTTTCAAAAAAGGAACAGTAGTGTTAGATAAGTCATAATTTGCTGTGAGCAAACATTTTTGGTGAAACAGGTGATGTGGTAGGAAAGTGTTTGTCTCCAGTGCATAGTTCACATGTTCCTCCAGTTTAAACATTCTTTTTTCAGTTGGTCCACTGACTGCAAGGTTGTCAGTTATAAGTCACTACTCGCTATGTGAAGGGAAGATGGGGCTTTCTGTTCCCATAAAGGTATATAGTCTCAGAGAGTCAGTCAGCGTGCCTTATAATACTGATGAAACATATAGCTTGTCTCTACTTCTTTAATGCTCCCCCCCACTATCATGACCCCAATTCTACCTTACAAATCCTACTAGACAGGGCACGTACACTGAAACAGATCAGAGCTGGAAACACAGAATCCAAGCAGATAAACTCCTCAGGACTGATGATGAGAGTCGCGATATCAGGAGGGGAAGGGGAAGGTGGGATAGAAAGGGGGGAACAGATCACAGTGATCTACATCTACATCTGTCTGTCCTCCCAGGGGATAGACAACAGAAAAGTTGGTGAAGGGAGATGTCAGACAATTTAAGACATGACAAAATAGTAAAAATTTATAAATTATCAAGTGTTCGTGAAGGATAGGGATGGAAAGGGAGAGGAAAAATATGAGGAGCTGATTTCAAGGGCTCAAGTAGAAAGAACATGGTTTGAGAATGGTGATGGCAGCAGATGTACAAATGTGTTTGACATAATGGATGTATATATGGTTTATGATGAGTTGTATGAGCCCCCCAATAAAAAGTAAAAAAGATATACAGTCTCAGAAACCCACAGGAGCAGTTCAACTTTGTGCTGTGTCAGAATTGACTTCATGGCATTGAGAAGACATCTTTTGAAGTTCGTGATGCTCTGGGTAATGAGGCAGCCTGGTGATGGCAGGGGCTTTCCTTTGGATTTTGATGTAAAAGGAGTTGTAGTGGTGTGGTGGTTCAATTTTCAGCTGCTCTAGAAAAGGCTAACAGCTTGATAACCAGCAGACTGTCAACCACCCCTAGAAAGAAAGTATAGAAGTATGCAGTAGTAATATTTGTCATCTTGGAAGCTATGTGGGACAGATCTATTTCACATTTTGAGTCCCTGATTCAGTTTCATTCAGAATAAATGGGTTTTGCATTCAGTTTTAGTGTAGAAGAAACCATTTTGAAGTACAAATAATAACATCCCTGCCCCACCAAAAATGCCCAAAACACTCATCGCCAAAAAAATTGAACATGACATAAAAGTAATACTTTACAAAAATTTTATAGCCATCCAAATAAAAAACTACCCATGATTATGGAAGGATGTAAAAGGTTGCCGTACATGGAGAGACACATTATCGATATACTTGGGAAATACTAAATGTACTAAAAATGAGAATTCTCTGGAGTTTTATTAAAAGATAAATTAAAATTAAATAAAAAATCAAAGAGAAAATTCTGAGAATGCTAAGAAATCATTTTTTCCCTTTGCATCACTGCCTTGGTGGGAGTAGGAAGCCCAGCCTTGCTCCTAGAGAGCAGCTGCTGGATTTGAACCATCAACCCTGTGGGCCACAGTCCCGCACACAACCACTGCACCACCAGGGCTCAGCTCATTATTATATTCTCTAAGAAATTATTTTAAGTTTAGCTGAAGGGAATTAAAAAATAAAATATACTTAAGGTAAACAGAGGCTATCTGTAAGGCATAGTAAAGAGGAATTTATATATATATATATTTTATATATATACATATATATAGTTTTGAAAATTTATAACAAAACAAGACAGGTTCCCCCCAAAATTTTCTTTTATTTTTGAATGTAATAAAAAGTATCAGAAAAAAAACATTAGAATAGAGGTGAGTTTACTCAAGAAGTGGTTTTAGAATAACTGATTAAAAATTTTAGGACACATGGACCTTTAAATCTCATTTTAAATGGTTAATTTCCATAAACTAATAATTTAACTTTCCTTTATTTAATGATAAGATAATCTCAAGGAGAGAGGGACACACCGGGGACAGAAAGAAAGGACCATCAAGAAAGAGGAAGAAGATTACGTCCTTCTGATCTGAGGCCACTGCATTGAGAACATCCTAGATCCACCCAAGAGACAATGACTATAAGACGGAAGACTTTGAAAGATGATCAGGAAGTAGCAGGAATGATAGCAATGTAAGGTAGACTATACACACACACACACACACACATATAATGACTTCAGGAACAAGGGTAGGCATATTTCGTATCACAAATAAGGAGTGTGAGGGATTCTAGCACAGTCACCACTTTCTGTCAGTGGGGGCTTTTGCACATTGCAGTGATGCGTGGGACTGTTCACTGCAAGCTTGGTGCTTCAGGAGAAATTTGAGGTTATCTACTCCCATAAGGATTTACAAGCTTGGAAAGCCTGTATAGGGTCCCTATGAGCCCAAATCAACTCCATGACCATGGGTTTTAGTGATGTCGAGTAGGCTTCAGCAGAGCTTCCACTGATCAAAGTAGAAAAACAGGCCTAGCAATTTATGTTAAAATATCACTCAGGGGAAACCTAATTGGTCATAACAGTCCAAGGTGCCACAGCTCGTGGGGCAACAGCATGCAGCGTTGCTATGGGTCAAAGACGGACACATTGGCCGCTAACAACCGTCTTTGTAGTGCTTATGGAGATATGAGCTGGGAACAAAGATATTTTAATTATATGATTACCACTTTTTCTGATAATGATCAATGTACTGGAATTTATTTATATGTATGAGCCTATCTTGATACTCATTGCCACCAATTTTATTGTGACTCACATAGACCCTAGTGGACTGAGTAGAACTGCCCCATATGGTTTCTGAGTCTGTGTATACTTAAAGGAAATTCATTACTACATTTCTCTTCCATTTGGCAGCTGGTGGCTTTGATCCACCAGACTTTCAGTTAGTAGTCTGGTGTTTATATAGTATCTGCATGTAAGGAACCCTGCTGGTGCAATGACAGCACACACGTAAACATCCACATCCACATATAGCAGGAGTCTGGTGGTGCCAGGTTTTCCTGTCGGGTTACAATTCTCATGGCTGGCAGTATGAAACCAGCAGCAGCCCCATGGGGAAAAGTCTAGGCTCTGTACGGCTGGTACCAGTTACAGTCCCCAAACCCATAGGAGGTCCCTGTGAGCCAGGCTTGACCCGATGGCAGGGAGTTTGGCTTTGCTGCACATATGTGTGTATGGACATGCTATCAATCTCAACTCACTGTTAGCAAGTCGCTTCTGGCTCAGGACAGAGCAGAACTGCCAGCTTGAATGTCTAGGTCTTTCAGTCTGCATGAAAGCAGAGTGTCTTGTCTTTCTCCAGTGGAGAGCTGGTGTGCTACTGGCTAGCTGCTCAATGGTTAGCCTGCTATACCACTAGGGAAGGGAGTTCTTTCTTTCTTTCTTTCTTTCTTTCTTTCTTTCTTTCTTTCTTTCTTTCTTTCTTTCTTTCTTTCTAATAGATTGAACATTTAGATGGCTAAATTTCAAGGAATTTGGTTCTACTCTCTTTTGGTAGCTAGCGCCTAGGAAAGTCCACTGTGCCAAAGAACTCTCTTGTAGCAGATTTTCAATGCCAGTCAGGCAAGGAGGAAAGTTGCAGTCCACAAAATTCTGCCCACATTATTCTTATGTTCAGTAAGACATTAGCCAAAATAGTACTTGTTTACAGGGAAAAAGCACAAAATCCAAAGTTTATACTGACGTACTGGTTTAAAGCAGTAAACTAAGTATCTAGAGGGACAAAATTTTAAATACCCCTTATTAGCTAGACTTTTGAGAACTAAATAAAATGAATCTAAACTTTTCCCTACCATTTTGGATGACCTAACTTTGTAAAATACTCTGAGGGTACTAAGGGAATTATTAAGAATTATAAAGTGATGCTGACTTTTACCATCCAACTTTCCCAACTCAAGACCATGTTGATGTTTATGATTTTCACTTTCTTCTAGAATGTGTTAGCTGCAACGCTAGGTCCTGACTGACCATGCTGACAAGGATAATAGTGAGAACAAAAGCTATCCTCAGATTTCTGGATGAGCTCTTTCTCAAATAGAAACATCACAGCTTTATCCTTCATGTCGCTTTCCTGCTGAGAGTGAGGCGGGGTGGATGGCCTGCAGCTGTGTCTTGAGTAGAGTGTGTAAATGATAGAAGAAATGTTTTTATCTTTCTTGTTTTTATCATTGCTCGATACATTACTGGGTAAGTAAAAATGTATGACTACAAAACTATGGGAACCTTCATTAAACCAAAATAATCAAACTGTGAAGCTATTCTTCTCAATATACCTTTCATCTAGGTTAGTGTTTCCCACAGTGACAGATCCTGTCTCTGAGGGGCACAACTTTCCCTAATGAAATGCATCCTTTGATCTCTTGATTGCTGCTTACGTGAATCGATTGTGGAGCCAGCAAGATTAAATCTTTGACAGCTTCAACCATTCATCATGATGGTACCAATTGGTCCAGTTGTGAGTATTTTGATCTTTACATTGCATTGTGATCCGAACTGAAGCCTGCAAGCCTTAGTTTTCATGAGCAAGTGCTTCCTGTCCTCCCCTCTTCTAGTAAGTGAGGTTGTATTATTTGCACCTCAAAGGTTGTTAATAAGTTTTCCTCCAATCCTGTTGCTCCATTCTTCAGATAATCCAGCCTCTGATTATTTGCTCATTATGCAGATTGAATAAGTATGGTAAGGGAATACAACTCTGACATATACCTTTCCTGAATTTAGGGCATGCAATTTTAATGAGGTTCTATAATTTGAACAGTCTATTGGGTCACCTTTCTTTGGAATGGAAACAAAAATGGATCTTTTCCAGTCATTTGGCCAAGTAGCTGTCTTCCAGATTTCCTGGCATTGACTAGTGAGTGCTTCCAATGCTTCATTATCTTCCTGAAACCTTTTAATCGGTATCCCATCAATTCCTGGAGCCTTGTTGTCGGTTAATGCTTTCAGGAACAGCTTGGATTTCTTCCATGGATTTTTGCACATATGCTTCCTCTTGAAATAGTTGAATGTTGACTAGTTTTTTTGAGGGCGTGGCATGGAGTGGTGACATCGTGACTCGTCTTATTTTGATACTTCATGCATCATTCAATAACTTACCCATAGGATATTCCAATATTGGAAGTGAAGACTTGAATTTTGTCTTTAGTTCTTTCTGTTTAATATATTGTGTTACTGACTAGCAGTAGCCCCAAATTTCCTTGGCGTTTACAACCAGATGTCAAACAAAAGGCAGCTGGCTTAAGTGCCATGGCGATGTAGGATTATAGCTCATAGAGCCTCCCAGTGTGGCTGTGTCACTCCAGGTTTCCCCACTGGCACTATGAGCAGAAAGGTCAACATTTGGCTAGAAAGAGCTCTCTAGCACATATGACGTGCCTGTCCTTTCCCTACGGATTGGATATATGTCCAAAAACCAATCTGGGGATGATATTAAAGCTATCCTCATGCAGTGAACGGGCCTACTGACCAAAAACTGTCTGCTCGACTTCCCCACGAGAACTCCGCTTCTTCAGGAAAGGAGAGGGATCATATTAAATCACTTTAGAGTCTACATCACCTTGTTACTGTTGAAAGAAGTGCTAAAGCTGATACATTTGTGTATGGAGACGGGATGATGCACAAATGTTTAATTTCAGGCCATTTCTCTTTCTGGCTCCTTTTCCTCTTTTCTCTATTCCTTTTTTTTTATTGCACATAAACAGATACATCCATATCACACACACACACACACACACACACACACACACATACTGTGGTTGCCATTGACTCTAATATGGAAAAAGAAATTCCAAATTAGTGTTTAAAATTTGAATCACTATTTTAGGATAGGGTACAAAGGAGCAGGAGTAAATATGGTCGATACAGTCACACATTCAAGATTAAAATCGAATTAGAAATGTTAACATGGTATTGATGGTTGGATATTATCTTGAAAAGTTCCACTGGTTGCTATCTGTGTTAGACTGAGCTGTCTAGAGAAACAATTTTGGTGCCACTCGTATGTGTATAAGAAAGACCTTGATATCGAGCAGTAAATTTTTATCAAGAATGTATCCCACCCCAGTCCAACTCACATCCTTATGCTGATGTTACAGGGGACACTCTCCAGACCATTGCAGCTGTAGGCACCTTAGGCAGGAAGGTGCAGCAGAATACAGGAAGATGATAAACTGGTAGATCCACAGTCACGTGGATCCAAAGGCTGTGGAAACATGGGAGGGTGCTGGTAGCTCTTGTAGCCCACAGAGAGGCAGGCAGAGTCTCCGCAAACAGGAAGGGAAGGAACAGAGGGATGTCTCTGTTCCATCTTGCTTGTCTGCAAAAGGTCATAGCCCCAAGGTGGTGTTGTCAAGCAACCACTTGATTGAAAGCTTGGACTCTCCCCCTAGTCAAGAGGGTCTACTTGATATAATTCCTGTCACACTATCTCTGGACTCCCTTCCTTTGTCTTTTGCAAATTTAGTTTCCAGCACTGTCAAAATGGAACAAAACCCAAACAAGCAATAAGACACACTGGGATTGAGTTAAATAGGACCCAGGGCGATCCTAGAGGACAGAATAGAACTGCTCTTTAGGGTGTCTAAGATTGTAAATGTTTACAGGAGCAAATAACCTCCTTTTTATAGAACAGCTGGTACATTTGCATCTCCAACTTTGTGGCTAGCAGCCCAGTCTAAATAGCATTCCATGTTCAATGAGAGAGGGTCCACTTCTTTAATCACCCTACACGACTTCCAAGGTCAATAAAATCACCTTGTCTAAAACTTCCTTTTGTGCTTAAAATGCTCTAACAAATTCTTCTTTGAGGCTTGAATTAACCTCATTTCTTCTTCAGGCTCAACAAATGAGTAAATAAGGGACAGCCAGTGAGAGCTGCCTGGTAACTGGAATAAAAGAACTTACCCTTTTGGGCCATTTGTTTTGCTATTTCTGAAACCAATGAATATTTGAAAGCATTCTTTCTTCTGAACTCAACAGGATTCAGAATTTTATAAAGCTTTTTAGTGATGGGAAATCTATAGGTCAGTGTTCCAGTGGGCAGGCATTATTTCTAAGACTCTTACAGAAAAATTAAATTTTCTTACATAAAGGAGATGTGAAAATATTATTTTAAAAATGTTTTAACTAACTTTGACATTTTATATATAGATAACCTTCCAAGAGCACAGACTTGAATCGCGTGACCTACCTGCAGCAGATTTAATTTTTAATTTTCGCCTACTTGCTATTTGGTGAAATCAAATGTTGTGATCATCCACTTAAAATGCCATGTAATGATAATCATGAAAAAAATTGGTCCACAGAAGATTAGGGTGACATTGTTTTTAAGAGATATGATACTTGAGCTCACCAAAATAGCAAGAAGGGGGAGGGGACAAAAATAAATGGGCTCATGGAGTTCAAATCCAAATTTTCCAAGGATCAACCATTGAATTTTAAATGAATTTTTTGTTGCATGAAACAGTGATACTTCTCACCCTCATCAGTTAATTGTAGTAACAGAATAATTCAAGTTGTAGTTATACAAGATATTAATATACCTATCGGGAATTTAATAGCAATATTGGGTTTTTGTCATCGTGATTTTAAGTCCAGGCACACAAAAGATACTTCTAGATATTTGCTGCATATACCTACATACCCGTTTCTTTATATTTTTTTAATTATGAAAGCCAGTATTGATATCTAAAGAGTTACAGAGTTTACATTCTTTTTACTAAGCAAACATTCATAGAAAAATGATAGGGTTTAATCAGATGATAATATTATTGAGGGCATCTTTATCATATGATTCGTGCTTTACATTTTCTATTGTTGATATTTTTAACAAGATACCTGTCCACTCCAGTTCTGTCCAAAGGGTGTTTGGTAAAATCTAAGTATATTTTCAAGTACCCAAGAGAGTTTCATCCAGTCCGGAAAAGTAATGAAAAGGAAGACACTTTTGGAATTTTAACTTAATGTAGTGAAGGAATTTGTATGTGCAATTTAGAAGTTAGAAGAATATGTAGAGTTGTAATGACAGGTGCACCCTATGTTTATTGCTCTTATTAAATAGTCTAAATGCATATTTTTGAGGTTTTCATTTGAAAAATATAGTGATATCAGTTTCCAAGTCAGACTTTTGGAATTTCAAATCTTTAAAATTATATTGGGAATACTGTGTTTAACAAGTACAGCCTCCCAAACTTAAAACCAAAGATATTATTTTTTAATTTTACAGGATTGTAAATGCATTTTAAAGAATAAGCAATTGAGATGACAAAATTTGATACAATTTTGAAGGCTTAATTATCAAAATGGTCATTAACAAAAGGCAACCCCAGTTGTTTGTCCTAAGTTTCCTAGCAGAGAGGCGATCATGAAACTGATTTCATAATTTTCCTTATCACTCCCAGGACTCTGGCCAAATTACTTTCCTCCTCCTTAAGTTGAAAGAGAAAAGTATAGCCATCAGCAGGACGATAGTCTGTAGACTCTTGTGCTGATGGGGTGCTGCCTGATGCTGTGCAGGCATTTTCCGCTCCGAGTCGCCCTGTGTACACTCAGACACCACTCGGTCCCATGTCCTTCATCTTCACAATCATCCTCAGGTACGAGCTCACTGCTACAGCGCTTGGTGTCATTCCAACTTATTAGGAATCTCCCTCTTCTTTGCTGCCATTCTACTTTACCAAGCATGGTGTTCTTTTCCAGGGACTGGTCATTCCTGAGCATCTGTCCAAAGTTCCATGAAACAAAGCCTTACTATCTTTTCTCCTACGAGGCACTCTGGCTGGACTTATCCTATGACAGATCTGTTTGTTCTGTAGACAGTTCATGATCCTCTCAATATTCTTCACCAGCATCATAATTCAAATGCATCGATTCTTCTTCCGTCTTCCTTATTCAATGTCCAGCTTTCACATGCAGATGAGGGAATTGGAAATACCATTGCTTGGGTCAAGTGCATCTTCGCCCTCAAGGCCACCTCCTTGCTTTTTCACACTATAAATAGGTCTTAGGCAGCAGATTTATCCCATGCAGTGTCATTCTTCTTTTTTTTTTTTTTTTGGCATCACTGCCCTGGTGGTGGGAGTAGGAAGTGTCATTCTATCTCTTGGCCGCTGCTTCCCCGAGTATTGATTGTGGGTTCAAGCAAGGTGATCAACTTGATAAGGTCGGTCTTTTCTCCACTTATTGTGATGCTGCCTATTGGTCCAGTTGTGAGAATACTTGTTTTCTTTACATTCAGTTATAATCTTTAGTGGAGATTATAGGTCATGGCACACAGCACACATCATTTCAATCTGAAGCTTGCATGGGATTTTTTCCCCAGTGTCTTTGAATTAAATAATCATCATATAAATAATATGCTTAAATATGTAAGAATGAAGTGATTTCTTATTGAATAATTGGGGTTAAACCACAGAACAAATTCAGACTTAGTGGTGTGGTGATTTACTTAAGATGACTCTCCTAACCATGATCTCTGTAACTTCCTTCAAACCACTGAGTTAATCCATACAGATTAGGGGTTTTTCCTCTTCTCCCTAAGGTCCAGACCAGAGAAGATACTGGAAGATGTGATAGGCTTATATCAGTTGCCAGCTATTGGTAACAGAATTAATTCCAGTTGTCCTAACTTGGAATTCTAATGCGGGAGTTGGTCAGTTTTGTCACCTCACTCCAGAACTGCTGTGGTTATGCACATGCCTACTTGCCACAAGGTCCACTGTTCAAAACCATCAGCTTCTCAGCAGGCTTTCTATTTACATAAAGAATAATAGTTTCAGAACCCCCCAGAGTCAGTTCTATCCTATCTTCTTCACTTGCTAGAAATTGGATTTATTTTACATCATGGATTTCAATATTTTAATTTTCTGAAGTGTTTTAATGTATGGAGTTCAAACCGAATACCTTGGGGCAGAGCGAAGTGCCCGTTGGGCATGTTTCAGAAGATCCAAAAGAGTTTTGTAATATTTCCCAATCATCCCAGAGGTCAGGTGTCTATGCGCCTGGGAAGCCAAGGGCTACTTGTTGTCTGAAGTTGAAGAGGCGACAATTCTGTGTAGCCACTGCAATAGATGATCATATCCACCAGAGAAAAGGAGAGTGCCTTGGGAGGTGTAATTGGTGTCAGAATTTGTAAAGAAGGCCCTGAAGAGTGGAGGCATGTCTGCTTTCAGCTCACAGGACTTGGCCTTGGATTTATAATGACTATGCTTCTCCTTTGCTGCCGTTTTTGTTGGTAGGTGCCATGGAGTCGGTTCTGACAAGGGGTGTGGGTCTTCCGCCCATGGGGTAAGGATTCTCTTTAGCCATGTGTTTTGCAAGGAGGTTGGACGGCGGTGATGTGCCCTTCTTCCAGGTTCTTGGTCAAGAGATACCTGGTGATAGATCATTGCTGATTTCTTGGCAAGATGGAAAGGATCTGAAGCAAAAGTAAAAATTACTAATGCTGATCCCATCTCTATGAATTAAAAGGTTTATATCATTGTGATTATCAAGCATATTCTATTCAATATTATTTGTTTGGATTGTTGACGTTTTGGATGACTCAGCTACCATGGCCAAGGAAGATGCCTCACAGCAGGTTTAGTTGCAGAATGACTTAATCCCCCAAGAGAATGGCAGCCTAACAATAGTTAATCAATGGTGATGGAGTTGGTTCTGACCCATGACCTCAGAGTAGACTGTTCTATAAGGTTTGTCGTCATTCATTTTTCAGAAGTACGTCACCAGGCTTTTCTTTCAAGGTTCCTCTGGATAGACTTGAATTTCCAATATTTTGGGGTAGCAACTGAGTTATTATCCCTTTACAACACTCAGACAAGTCAGCAATTGGACCGGCAAGGAGGAAACAGTGTGACACAATAGCCACAACAATTGTCTAACACCTGTACAAATAATGAAGCTGGCTTAGGGCTCACACTTTTATTTTAATGTGCATAAGAGCCCTATGAATTAGAGTTGATTCATTTGCATCTAACAATCACACACATACACACAAACATATGCACATACTACATACACACATACACATACAGAGTCTATCTATAGAATATATATATAATAGAATATTCTATGGGAATATTTTTCTCAATCGATGCAAAACATTTTGTTGAGAACACCAAATTTATTATCTCATCCATATTCTGTGGTTCTGGGATGAAAGGAAGAATACTTAAAAGGTGTTTTAAGTACTAGAAGGAGGGTGTGCAATGAAACTAGTACATGATTTGGCACAGAATAACTTCTATAAATGATATATATTATCAGAATTATATCTTTCTCCACCAATAATATAAAACTGTAAGAAGTGTTTTATTTCAGCCTTTAGATAGGTATTCTTGTGTATCACCGTATAAATTGTTAGTGACTATTTTGACAGAAGGTATCTATTAATAGGACTTTAAAGTTTTACTGGTTATAAATCATTTAACAGAATAGGGTTTTGAAAAGAGAGAAACAAGGAATTGGATTCAGTAAAATAAGTACGAGTTAACTTTACAAAATTCCTGGTAACTTAGTTGTGATTCTCATTGGCACAAAGCACTCCTCCAAATTACAAACGCATTGCCTTTGAGTGAATTCTGACTCTTGGTGACCCTGTGTAAAACAATGAAAGGCCTCTGAGGGTTGCGAAAACTGTAAATCTTTAGGGAAGCTGATTGCCTATCTATCTCTCATGGAGCATCTGGTAGATTAGAACTGCTAGCAGCTGGCTACTTCAACCACTGGATCACCAGTGCTCTTTAATATATTCCTTGAGGGCCATTATTTTAAAAGGTAACTTTCAACTTCCTTTCTAGGGACTATGCCAAGCAATCCCTCTTTCCTTGCATGTCCCTGAAAATGTCCCTCCAGGGTCCCATAAATCTTGTCTAAATGGGAACATGATGCCAGGCCTCCCTTCTTGGGTTTGTCAGCACTGTGATGAAGAAGAAGTGAAGTTTCCACTTGCCTTCTCTGCTAGGCTCTGAGGATTTATGCCCCTGGCATTGTTGCCTAGCCTAGGCGTCTTGTCGCCTCCTCATTCATTGCAGTGGCAGATGGGGAATTGGGCCTGCGTGCCCCAAGCTTTCAGTGCTCTGAGGCTTAATCATTAGAGCCACTTCTCTGAGTTCCCACGGGATCAGGTTTGTCAAAGCTCAGAGGAAAACAAAAGACCTCATGGTGGATATGGATATTTCTTAAATGAGGAATTTTAACATATTTGTCATTTTCCCGCCTCAAATTTGTGTTTTATGAGCTACTGTGAGGTTAGACTTTGTAGGTTCACCATCAAGGCATGGCAATGCACATACACTGCGAAGTCAGGCTGCCTACTCTTCTGCTATCTCCATGAGCAATTCTAAATTCGACCTATGTGATCCTTCAAGTTTTTATTCTGCAATTCTTTGAAGTATATCCCCAGCCTCCTTTTCTTAATCTATCTTAATCTGGAAGCTCTGTGGAAGCTGTGTTAATCTGGAAGCTTCAGTTCTTATCAACATATGCATTTCCACTAACAGAAGAGTGGTGGCCGTGCATGCTAGATACATGGGTGGGATCAAATCTAGTTTCCTGTGTGGAAGGTGACCATTTTATCATTGAAATATTAGTAAAAATCCCAACCCAAACAAACATCACCAGAGAGTGAACTCTGACCTAATGATTTGTGGTAAATAATTTTGGAATAATCAATACTCTACCACTCCCAAAGTGTTGGGTAATAGATATGTCTCAGATTCTCAACTTTTCCAAGATGCCATTTTATCCCATTTCCTCCCTTTCCTCCCAGTACATGGGTCATGTCACAGGTTATGCAGATGGTCAAAATGTCTTACAGAAACTCATGAAAACTCTAGAACGTATTTCCCATGGTGGAAGGTGCTATTCAGTCCCAGACCCATAGGTCAAACAGAGTTGAGCCAAATGCAGGGTCTAGAGCTAGAAGGCAAACATTTCCAAGTGCAGTAATAGGTCATCTTGTGTCTGCCAAAGCTCAGTCAGTCTGGTGTTCCAGGTGGTGTGTCAGAATTGCAGAGTGGTTATACTCCTGAGGAAAATGCAGGCTGATGTCTTAACTTATACTTTCTCCTAATGTAGTCTCAGACATTCCCCCAGGAAACAAAGGGTATGACTTGGTTCACATCTTCTTCTCCAGTCAGATCTTATTCCCAATCTAATTCTGTCCATTAATATAGTAAAGAAAATTCCACAAAATGGGATGATAGTCACAGGCATAGAATCCAGAATTATAATATATCAAACAAGGGATTATGGTTAAAAGGACCATACTAATTGATTTCACCTCATGACTCCAAGGCAGAATAGGACTATCCCATAGGCTTCCGAAGCCTGGAAACCTTTAGGGAAGCAGACTGCCAGGCATTTCTTCCATGAAATGGTTGGTAAAGTCACATAACCTAACTTTTGGTTCTCATCTCAACACTTCAACCACCGCTGTCCCGCCAGGTGAACCTGGCCAATTAGTGCCACTCTTAAACTGGTGGGCTATAGTAAAAATAGTTTAATTAAAATACCTTTCCATTAAATAGCTTTAAAACAAGTCAATGATAAAATATTTAGTTAGTATGTCCTATTACTTAGATTCTACTTATGTTTTTATTAACTTAAGGGGCCTTCATAACGTTTTTTTTGGGGAAAAAAGGATAATTGTAATTTTGCCTAACATTTCTCCTTGTACTCTAACTCTATAAAATTCCTTAATATAGTTAATTCTGACGATTGTTTTCTTTTTTTTCATATTTCTTAGTTGTACTATTTGAGAAAATAACTAAATAGTATTATATCTCAAGAGAGTCTTCAGAACTATTGCCGTTTGCTTTAGATGATAGTGGGAAATAATTAATATATCTCAAGGACTTTGAATTAAGCATATAAGACAGATAAGAGATCTTAAACTGTTATGTGGCATATAAAAAAAAGAGCTGTGCAAAGTCAATCTAATGAGATATATTTCAGTCAAAATAAATGCCTGACTGCATTAATACGATACAGAAAGATTGTGCCAGCCCCTAGAAGGCAGGGTGCATTTGAGACTGCCTGGTATTGGGGAGTGGATTCAGGAGGTAACTGTCAGTGAGTAAAGCCTCAATTGGCCCTAGAAAGAGGAAGCACCCTAGTGTCATATTTTGAAATCTATGGGAATTATGGTCTTGATCGATGTGCCAAGTAATAGAGTTCTATGATGAGAACTAATGACTATCGAGATAGAAACATTACGCCGCCTTTGACTAATTCCATTACACATCTCATCATTGCCAACCTACGCATGAATGATTCTAATATCTGATAGCCCAGGCTGCTGTATGCTCAGGGAGAGCCTGCAGTGGCTGCGGCACTAGAAGTTTGACAACAATTGTATATGTCAATATGTATTACATGTATAAAGTAGCATTCTGATTCTTTACTTTGATATTTGTAGGGTCAGTTCATTTGAATCACCTCATGAGAAATTGTTCGCCTCCCTCTCACTGCCGTGGAATCAACTTCAACTCAGAGAGACTTTACAGGACAGGGCAGGACCGCCTCTTTGGATTTGCCACCATATTTGGTGGCAACAAAATCTAAATATGATGAAGAGAAAAGTAACTGCAGCAGGAGAAAGCCAAGTCTTTCTTCTGTAGAGTGGCTGGTGGTTTCAAACTGCTGATCTTGAAGTTAGCTGTCCAATGGGTAATCATTATGACACCAGGCACGTTCTTGAGTGTGCTAAATTTTTTTTCTCCTCAGACACAAAAGGTTAGCCCTGGTCACTTTGCTGCCATCCTAGAAGTCTAATCTACGGTCTTTTTCTCTTTTTTTGGTAACACACTCACTAGCCTGTGTACTCAAGCTGTTATACCTAATATATATTTAAAAAATTACTTTTTCTTGTGATTCATCCATAGCTACTAAAAACATTTTATTTCTCTGAAATTTGACATTACACCTGAAATTTGAACTGCAAATGTCTCTGATTCTCTCTTCTTTTTTTAAAACTCTTTACTGATTACTTAATTTTTCCATTTTACCCATTAACATTTTTAGTACACCTATATATATATATATATATATATATATGACATATTAAGTACTAGGGATACCAAAAACTTGTAATTTTTTTAGGAAGAAACATAAACAAACATAAACATATTTGCATGATTTGGACAACAAGTTCCATTCAGTTCTGAAATACATATTGTGCTTTCTGGTGTGCAATCACTAGTTGTGGGTTTTGCAAAAAGAAAGCATAAGACTTGCCCTCAAGTTGTTTATATTCTGCAAGTTCATAGCATAGCTGTAAGAAATAAAAGAAAAACTCTGGCCAAAATATGAGGCATTTTGCATGAATTGTACATGTCAAATGTTTTTGTATGAGAGTATAAAGACTTGGCACTCTGGGTTACTTTCAATACTTTCTTTTTGATTTTATGAAACATGATAAATACATAAGGGGCACATCTCATGAGTTTATTTATTTAATTTCTGGGCTACTAACTAGAATATTGGTTATTCAAACTCACCAAAAGCTTGCAAACAAGAGACCTGAAGTTTGTTACCTAGGAAACCCCATTGGAAGTTCTACTTTAGAAATCTACTTGGCAGCACACAGCGAGGAGTGTTTTGTTTTTTGTTTTTTTGTATTTATCCTTTTTTGGTATTCTCTGAGCTTCCCCAGTCTTTAGTTTGTTATTTATTATTAATTTTGGAAAATTGTCAGTCATTTTAACCTCAAATGATTTTTTCTGTATTTCATTTTTGCCATGTAATCCTATTACTCATATTCCAAGCTTTACTAATTATTAAAAAATTTGGGATATTTTGTATCTATCCCAAAAGTTTGTGGAAAACATGTGGACAAGCAGCTTCAGGGATCCCCCTTAATTCTAGCCCCAATACAAGAACAGTTATTTCTTATGACATGGCCCTGCTGGATATTAAGAGATCACCGAAGATAAAATGCTATAATAAAGTATGGTGAAGAAAGCAGAGAGTACCAGCTATCAGCTAGAATAGTGTCTTAGGTCTTAAAGGCTGTATCCATCAAGACAGCATTTAAATGAGGCATCAGTTATTCCACATCGAAGAAGCATGCCAACTTGTATGACTCAAAGATGGTGATAAAATCCAAATATGATGAAGGGAAAATTACTAGAACTTAAGTGGTGATCACCCAATTTATAGAAACCTCTGTAGGATATGGGAGCCCCAAGTCCATCTGCAGAGTGTTGAGTCAGATTAAGCCTCCGACAAATCCCCTCTGGTCACAGTTAAGGGACACGAACAATTTTGCTATCAGGCAGAGATTATTGTAAACTTGATATGATAATTTTATGTAAATAAAACTATTTAAAAAAATAAAGTAAATCCCTGTAAGAGAAAAATGGTATGTGTTAACATTTTCTTCTATTCCTTTTCTATTTGCTTTTCAGTTTGGACATTTTCTTTGGATATATTTCAAGCATACTCGTGCTTTCTTCAGCTATTTCCCTTTCCCATCAAAATATTTTTTTTCCTTCATTTCTATTATCTGTGCTTAATATCTGGTCTTCTTTTTACTTCTTTCCGGGAGTTTTCATCACTTGGCTTACATTATCCATTTACTTTCTTTGTTGTCGACATTTTCCATTAGAGAAAATCTGTCATCTCTGTTGTATGTTGCATCTTTTCAGGCTATTTTTAGTGTATCTGCCATTTAGTATGTCTTGTCCTGTTTTACAGATAGATGGGTAGGATTGAATGGGTAACACGAATGAGGTAGGCAACACTTCTGTGTAATGTTTTATATTTACCTGACGGGACCCTGAGCCGCCTTTACTTTTCACTCTGGGATGTCAGAGATGAAATGTCTTTGTTTTGCCTCTGACTGTCTTTGTGAATCCCTAGCATTCGTTTTCTCCCAAAGTACATCCTGACCACCACCCCCACCCCCCACCCCCGAGTTATAAATGTCTTCAATTCTTTCTGAGGCATAAAGTTAGAAGAAAATCCTAATGACAAAATTTCAGAGAAAACAAAATATTAATATACATGTTGGCTAGATAATATAATAGTCTAACTTGTTTAGTGTTTTCATAAAAGAAAACATGAGTCATTATACCAAGTCTTATCAAATGCTGCAAAAATAATAGCAAAAAACTTGAAGTAAGAATCAAAGTTTAATAGGTGGAACATATACTTAAAGAAAAGAACATATGGATTGGATTTGTTATCACACATTAGACAACAACTTCTTGTTAGTTTTTGAAAGTAGTGAAACTCTGAAACATCAGTATCCTCTCTGTCCTTTAGTTCTTTTACTAAAGAAACTCAGCCTTTGGAACACATTCTGAGTGGCAATACTTTCAAAAATTAGCAAGATGTTGCCTTGCAGTCAACCAACTAGTCAACCAACCAGCGAGCCAACCTACCAGCGAGCCAACCAACCAACCCACCAACCAGCCATCCAACTAACCAACCAACCCACCAACCCACCAACCAGCCAGCCAACTATCCAACCAACCCACCAACCAGCCAGCCAGTCAGTCAGCCACCCAGCCTGCCAACCAGCCAACAAACAAACAATCAACAAGTATGGGTTCTGAAAGATTGGAATAAAAAGTCTGATATTTAGAAAAACTTTCTGGTAACAAAAATATGGGAAATGGCTGGCAAAGACAGAAGTTCCTCCTTAATTCTAATAATTGCATTTATAACAATCATTAATAAGCTCATTTGTCCCTAAGATTCCGAAGACCATATAAAGTCAAAGTTTTATCTTTTATAAAGATCGGGGATGGACTAAACTGGCTTGCCAGGCTACATTTCCCATCATACCCAAATCAAACTCGCTGCCATGAAGTCTGTGCCATCTCACAAAGACCCTAGGACAAGGGAGAATTGCCCTTGTAGGTACCCAGGACCAGAACCATCAATGAGAGTAGAAAGTCAGTCTTTCTCCTGCACTGTAGCTGGTGGCTTCTCATTGCTGATCCTGAGGATTGCAGTCCAACGGGCAACTACCATACCACCAGGTCTTCTTTGTGCCTCCATTGGGGGAGGAGTACTCAAAGCCACAGCTGTCTATATTCTGTTCTCCTCTTAAATGAAGCCAGCTGGTTTTGTGTGACCCAACATCCTCGAAATCATTGAGGAATCTGCTAAAGATATTTTGAGCAAGCTGGATTGTGAGCATGAGGGAATAGGGGTGATTGTGGAATCACTCTTCGAATACAGTTCTTCAGCTTAGTGAACCTCAACGGTTTAGGCCAGGGCTTTAGTCAAAACCACCAACCACATCGATGGAGGCAAGAACAACAAAGCCACTGCAAGAAAGTCAATTCCAACTTATAGTGGCCCTACAGGACAGAGCAGTACAGTGGCTTTGGGTTTCCAAGACTTTAAACCTTTATGAGAGAAGACAGCCTCATCTTTCTTCCGAGGAGTGACTGGTGGGCTTAAGCCACTAACTTTTTTATTTAGCTGCTCAGTACATAACCCATAACAGCTTTTTCAGGAGCAAGAAGCACAGGATAATTTGTGGGTAACAGACTCTAGTTCCCCATTAATTCATCTTGCTGACAGAATCGCTTGTGTGCTTACAGATTGGCTGCTTGAATAAGCCCAAAGAGCTTTAATTTCTTTGAATTTTGCTTATTGTTAACAAATATGAACATTTAAGCCTCTTACTTCCAGTTTCCAGGTGGGGAGGCTGCTGACTCCATAAGAAGTGTTGAAACAATAATCACAGTAAGCCAATAATAAAAATTGAAATTTATTTAATACAGACATGCCTCATTTTAGTGTGCTTCACTTTTCTGTGCTTGGCAGAGACTATTTTTTTTTAAATTGAAGGTTTTGACAACAGTGTTGAACAAGTCTATCATTTTCCCCAACTGCATATGTTCTCTGGTGTCTCTGTGTCAATATTTTGTAAGGCTAACAATACTTCAATTATCTTTTATTGTGATTGCATACTTAATAGTCTACAATATGATATAAACAGACTTTTTATGCAGTGACTGTCTTTATGACCCTGTACACTTTGCTGTTGTTGTCTAGACCTGAGCCTGTATAGCTCTGAGGTCTACATGTACATGATTTGCCAATTGGGTGACATTTCAACGATGAGTCAACAATGTCCCCAAGACAAGCTTGAAACACACTATATGAAATCTGACCTTCATGGGGGAATAAATGAAAGAAGAGAACTGATCAGGAAGGAAAGCTCCCCGTGTGATTTAGGGAGTCTGTCTCCTGTGACTGACTGAGATTTTCACAAGAACACAATGCTTAGGAAAACAGTTTGATTAATTTATCTACACCACTGACTGACTCCAGCCAACCCCTCAGGAACCAATGTTGCTAAGGTTCAAACCACAGAAGGACATGCACGTGTACATGGGTCGGCCCAGGAATCTAGATTCCAAGATAATTACTGTTTATACTCGCATATAAGCCCAAGTTTTTCAGCACATTTTAAATGCAGTTTTCGTGGTAAAACTAAATTAGATGCCTCTGCTGATATTCAGGTTGACTTATACATGAGTATATGAGATTAATTGGTTTCTTAAAGAGAGGTATGAAATATGTAAGGAGTAATGAGAATATGTAGGAGGTATGGAAATATGCAATGAGAGCTCTTAGAACCTACTGAGTGTAGATTGGCTATTGTTATCCCCCCTCCTAATATAAATTATTGTTTTTAGGAAAGAGGAAGTGAGAATTTACTTTTTATATGTCTCTAATATAAGCTACCTACTACTCTGTGGCTTATAACAAAAAATTATTGCGAAATACTAATTTGTGTAAACTCACTTTTCCTATTATGAATCAAATAGAGAAATCCTTTCACGAAACAATGTCTGCAAATTGAATGCGGGTTAACCATTCATCTAAATAATGAAAACTATATCATTTGAAATACCATTTTCATAGTATCTTCTTTAGTTTTTTTAATTTTCTGTTTTCATTTTGTTTTTCTTCCCTGAATAGACAAAAACAATTTGTCATTCTACAAGTATTGATTCACAACTGGCCCATAAACTTATCTATTATAGGAGAGAGAATGCTGGTGTAGAATAACACATTCTCAGGGCATAAATGTCAGCTATTTTGAAAAAACGTTAATATTACTTATAAGTCACTCGAGTGGAAGAGTAGTTAATACTGGTAGTAATAATAGACACAACATTTTAAAAGAATATACATCTGTTCAGGTCTTCATATTTCACTCACCATAGAAATGTATCAGCTGAGAAACTTGGTTAAAAGAATTCCAGCACATTTTATGAAAGGATGGGAGTCCCTGAGTAGTGGAAATGGTTAGCACACTTGCTTGCTCACCCCAAAGTCCGGCAGCAGCAGCTGCGAAGGAAAGGCCCTTGGTCTACTTCCAAAACACCCCAGCCCTTGCAAACCCTCTGGTCCCAGTTCTCTGCGACACACACAGGGCCCCCGTGAACCAAAGCTATCTCAACACAGTGGATTAGAAAGACTCTATCCAGGGGTCTTCCAACTTTTTAAATAGAGGGCCAGTTCACTGTCCCTCAGACCATTGGGGGGCTGGACTATAGTTAAAATAAACTATGAACAAATTCACTGCTAAGCAGGACAACAGCAGTGGCAAAAACACCCGGCGGGCTAGATAAATGTCCTTGGTGGGGCGCATGTGGCCTGCAGGCCATAGTTTGATGACCCCTGTCTCTTTACAGTACACTAAGTTTATATCCAAGGCAAGTATCACGTTATTTGCATGCAGGGAAATTCTATATTTTTATCTATTTACTTACAAAGGATACATTTTCACATCTACTATTTATAGGATACGGGAACATTGCCAACAATAAGATATATTCTCTAGGGCAGAGAGGAGGGGCATAGCTTTAATGCTTTCCATTAAAGTTAACCAAAATAAAATGTACATATTCCTTTTTGTCAGTGTGGTTTCTTTTAGTTATCTTTATATGCTAGGCTATAGTGGAATGTATGTCCTGAGAAATGGTCTCTCAAATTCTTTCCCAGGCACTCAAAATTAGGTCATATCTTAAGGGAAGTTTTTGAATATTCTGTAGTTAATATAATATTGAATGAAGTGCTGAAACAAAATGAATGAAAGTTTTAAAATTTCAACTTACTCATTAGAATTTAGTGCTTAAAATTTTTTATAGTGCTCCCACTTGATTAAGGGGTAATTTTGCTGGCATCATCTAGAGTGGTAGTACCCGCTGTCTTGCAGACACTTAAACTTGGCTGTGCCATTGTGCAAACCTCCCAGGGGATTCTGCTTTGCCTTCCTGACTTTGGTCCATACAAAATCTTGAGATGGGAATTTCAGTATTTGAGAGGAATCCAGGCTTCTTCACTTGACTTGATATTAATGAATTCTCAGCAGAAAGGTTTTAAATCTCTTGAAAGGAAGTCACTGATCTTTCATGGTGAAAAGATATCTCAGTTACCAACTCTAGCTTTAAGTGTAGTACTGATCGGTAGCATATACGCAGTCCCCAAGGCTGAAGTGTCAGTACACCTCGGAGCTTTTGTGGGTTGGAAGTCCTTAGTTGAAGAGAGTTCTATTTGAGGTAAGCTAGAGGCATCATGATGGCATTGTCGGGTCTGCACTACATTTGGATCTAGGATCTTTCCTCTTGTAAAAATTGACATTCTCAGAAACCTTATGTGGAGTTGCTGCGAGGCAGAATCACTTTGATGGCAATGGGCTTAGTTTAGGTTTATGAGGCCTATAAGGAACTCTGGCTATACTGTGGGTTAAGCATTGGACTACTAACTACAATGTGGACAGTTTCAGTGTGCCTGTCTCTACAGAGAATAAGGTTGAGGTCATCTGCTCCTGTAGTTATTGGCGGTTTTGGAAATTCTATGGGGCACTTCTACTCGCTCCTGTAGGGTTACTTTGCAACAGAATCATATCACCAAAAACCAGCTTTTCTGGTGAGATTTGCTAGCAATTAAAACACTATTTCACACCAGACATATATTTTAATATGCCTTTTTCTAATCTCTTTGGTGGATAAAAACTCATATATCTGAATGAACATGTTATGATAACCAACACTGAACCCAGGAGTCTCTTGGGAAGAGAACTCTTTTTTGCAGGAATCGGAAACCTGAGAGCTCTGAGGCATGGAAGTTGCCACGAAGATGATTTGCTCACTCTGCTTGTCTGCCCTAGCTGTGCTCAGCTTGTATTACTGTGGTGAGGATAGAATTGCCTGATGTTTGCTCTAAGTCAATCGCAGAGGAAGCCTTCCTAGATTTTTAAGACAGAGACAAACAATGCGCATCTCTGTTTTTCTGACTAGGATAGCAAATCTGTTTTAGTGCATGTTATCTGAGTAACAGCTGCTGTTTAACTGTATCTCACAGTTGTATAAAAAAGAAACTAGGCAGGAAAACACAGTCTATAATGGAATTCACAGAATGCTCTGTCACAGTCTGTTTCCAGAGTTCATCGATGCACAAAATTTGCCGTTTAAACATAATGTCACTGGGTAATCATATTTCATGGATTCCTGTTGTACTCATTGAGAGGACTTTCAGTCCAGGACCCATCTATTAAATACCTTGAACTCAGATTCCAAGATTGCTTCAGGACTGTTAAGATTTGGTATAAATGCTTCAAAATGGACTATCTTGGCTTTTATTGTGTTCATGGAGGTTCATTGAATTTCGTTTTTGAGGAAATTTTTTCCCTCAAAGGTAATCTTTTGTTGATAAGGGATGTAAGTGGGGGAATCAACTTTCCATATTTTAAGAGCATGATTTGCTAGTGGCAAAGTAATCTGAGGAAGAGAAATCAGGGAAATGGCTATCTTGGTTTAGGAGAACAATGAAGAAGTGTATCTCTTTTTGCTTTAGAAGATAGTACCCATAGAGAGACAATGAGTTTTTCTATACAAATGCAAGTAATTTTTTGTAGTGATCAGTAGTTTTGAAAGTTGTTGATTAGCTTCTTTCTGAGCCAAATTTACATTTTGATATTAGAGAGTGGGTAGAAATATGTTAGTGTTTTTTCCAGTGGCTTCTGTATGAGTTTTGAATGTCTCCCTATGTAAACAGATTTTTTTTCCAGGCAAACTCATATTATGGGGGGAAAAGTACATGGACTTCTGCAAACCCTAGCTATATACATACTACTTGAAGGTCCTTGTGTAGGAATTGAAGGTCATATGGAGGTGAATAAGGAAATCCATCAATTAATGCAACACTTGTCTTCATTACACAGACTCTGTCGGCTCTTTAAGTGGACATTTTTGAGAGGAATTGAAATCTAAAAATGATATTATAAGTAGAAAATATTACATGCTTTAGAAAAATCATATCATAGCATCTTCTTCTCTCTCTAACTCAAACTGACCTTCCTACCAGCCATTTAAAACTGAGATTGACTTGATTTTGAAGCACAGCTTCCGAGTTCTTAGCATGCAGATTGAAGCTGGAAGGTGCCCAGGTGGCACTCTGATTAAACGATCTGCTAACAAACAAAACTGGCCCTTCAAAATCACCAGCCCTTGTGCAGAAAGAATAAAGATGTGGCACTGTGTTTCCACACAGAGTGCGTCGTTCTCACCTTCTAGGAGGTAGTTCAGTTCTGTCCTATAAAGTATCTATTTGTCAAGTCATATCCAACATTAAGGTCAGGTTGTCACATTAGTTATGTAATGATCTTTTTTTTTAGCAAGAACTTGTTCATTATGAGTTAAAATTTGAGACACCATCCTTCTTTAAACTCCCTTAAGAAATTAAACCTTACAAATGTTTTAAGACCAAAAGAAAAAGGCGGACAGAAGAAAACATTTTGACTGGTCACTATAAGAACAGTGAGACCTTTGAAGACTATTTGATAAATGGAATCATCCCACCAGTGAGAATGAAATGTAACTTCCTATTTTGCTGAAAGTCTAGAGTAGCAATTTGTTTATTTACTCTACTGGCTGCAATGTAGATAACTTGGAATTATATATCCTTTATTTGTCCAGGGGAGAAACAGCTATCTATAAAAAAGTGTTGCTTTGCAGTTTATTTTTCAAAATTCAAAAAATAAACCTTTGTTCATAAAATATGTAGAATATAATAGATAGATGCAATTTTCCTCACAAATGAAGTCAGAGTTGGCTAAAAGAAAATTTAAAAACTAGGTATATGTGTTTTAATGTATTTTCTCCATATCACTCCATGTTATGTAGTCTCTAGATTATCCTTTATTGCATGATTAATTTTGTGTGCACAAAGAGTCGCTTATTCAGTTTATCATCAGAGTTGTCTATGACTTGATCTCAATAAGATAGCAGCAAAAATTTTATTCTTTACTTTATAAAAGTAGTTTATTGTCTTTTTTAAACATTGAGTCTCTGATAGTCGTCAAACTGGAGAGACTCAGTAACTGTGCCTGGAGAGGACATTTCGTTTAGTATCCAGGAGCCCTGCTGGCAGAGCGGGTTAAGCATTGAGCTGTTAACTGCACAGTCAGCCATGAGCCACCAGCTGCCTCCCAGGAGAAAGCAGAGGCATTCTCCTCTGAAAGATGCACCGCCAGGGTCACACTAGGTGTTGGAATTGACCGGACCGCAGTGAGCGCTTGCGTGTGCTCAGATATTAACAAAGCAAAGCAAAACCAAACCTAACAATCCTATTTCCGTCAAGACAATCTTCCCGGATGACCACCTTTTATGACAGAGTAGAACTGCCCCAAATTGTGGAATGCCCCATCTTTCTCCCATGGAGTGGCTGAGGAATTTGAACCTCCAATTCTGGTTCGTGGTTGAAGGCTGAACCACTGTGTCCGCAAGATTCCTGGTTTGGGTCTAGCCCAGAAAGTGGTTGCTGTCAAGTTGATTCGGCTCACCGCAGCCCCAGAGACCCTCTGAGGACTGTTCCATAAGGTTGCCAAGACTGCAAATCATTACCGAGACAAACGGCCACTTCTTTCTCCCAGGGAGGGACTGATGGCTGTAACCACTGACATCAAGACTGACAGCACAGCATCAGGGCCCGTCTAAGTTTTATCATTCTCTTTTAAAATGTGACAATTTCAAGATGATTAACTCAATCATGATGTTTTTCTTATTTGTTCAGTGTTTAGCACATTAAAAATCTGAAGTAACCTCATATCACATATTTATTTTATGTTATGCCAATGTATTCCATTAATATGCAAGTGATAAATGCTTATCAATTGCAACTAGGAGCTAACATTTTAGTGGTACAGCTAAGTGGCATTTAATGTAGCATGGCTAGGAAATAGTGCCAGTAGACAAACCTATTATTATAATAATGAAGTTTTTGGATTACATATCACCAAGCTCCGCATTGTCTTCTACATTATTCCAAATTCACTGAAAGGTAAAATAGTTTAATATCTTTTACATTGTTTATGAATCTCATTTTCTTGCTTAATGGACCTGCTATTCCAGACATTATTTTCCTTTACTTTTTAATCAGCCTAAATATTTTAAAGTAACCATGATGAGAACAGTCAAGTTACATTCAAAGCATGAGCATCTGCGGACAGCAATATGTCTTTAGTTTTCTTTCCACAGTGTAAAGTGGTCGTGTGGATATTATCTCAAAGAAATTTCCTGTTTGAGTAGGCGCCTGGGAATAAAGAACCCATTGCTGTTAAGCCTCTCCTTGTTGCAAAGGAAACTTTAATATCCCAGAGATTATAGTGCTTTTTAGTAGACAAGTATATTAAGTGAGTAGTAAATTAGTTTTTTTATATCACTATATTCTCCAGCCTAATTAGGCCACAACTTTTCAGAAACTTGTTTACTTTTCACTCATTCATTGATTTACTGATTGTTATTAAATATTTTTTGATACTTCTGTGGGCTAATTGGATCGCCTGTATAGTACAAATGCTTACTGTGCTCAGCGGCTCACCAAAAGGTTGGTGGTTCACCTGTATCTAAGGCCCTTTGGAAGACGGGCCAAATGATCAACTGCCCATACATCCGCCATCGAATAGCTCCTGGGGTGCAGGTCTTCTCTGCACTTATAATGAGTGTCCGTGAAGCACAGTCCACTTGATAGCTCATTTGCTGATAGGCGAATGGCACTGCTGCTCACTGGGAGACTGGTAGGCAGCTTCTTATGTTGTCCACAGTATTTAGCTTTGTGTGTGGTCCTCTGCCATGACACCCAAGATGGTCTGTGTGATTCATAGAATTGGCAGAAACAAGAGTCTGTCTCTATCCGGGTGAGAAAATCACATCACGGTTTTGTATTTGGCCTCTCTCTCATGGGCCAGCCCTTTCTGAGGAAGCAATGGCATAAGCAGGCCAGCAGTGGCGTCGGTGGTGAGGAAGGGAAGCCTCTTGCCTTCCACCACAGACCTGATTTCCCAAGTGGATTCTCTCCGTCCAGGCAAGGTGGACACAAGGGTAGCCTCGCATGACATCTGATTGCCACCTCATGAGGAAACGGGAGACACATCACCTGGAAAAGATGTTAGGATGAGATAATGTACGTTCGCTGCTTTAACCTGATTAACCTGGGAGATTTCTTTTTAAACAAAGCAACGACTCTTTCCTATAGTGTGCATGGAGGCAATGCTGACCTTAATGTTGGCGGCCAGCAGAGCTGAAAACAGTGATGCCTGATCTGCAAAGCAAAGAATAAGGATTAGAACTGTCTACAGGACCTCTTGAAGGAGAAGAGGAGACGCATTCTGGATAGAAGGAGGACAGTGATCCCAAACCGAGTAGTGGAGTTTTCCAAATCGGAACTCTCAGGGGCAATCAGGGATGACTAAAAACAATGAGGATGAAGACAGAAAATTACCACAAAGTTAGAGTAATGAAGAAATGAGATTTTTATTCAGCGTATGCGGCAAAGATAAAACAGAAGTGGGAAGTAGATGGATATGCCACCATAACATTATTAGCCGGAGTGAATATTATAAAATCAACAATAATATAGAAAATGAAAAATCAGGAGATGTGTCACCCTCTCACATTTATGTTACATGCTATTGAATCTTTGTGGTGGTTACTTCACCCGAGCATTGATTCAAATTTGTAGTAACAATAGTCAGAGGGGTTTTCATTGGTCCAAAGATTAGAAAACAGAAGGGGACAAAGGTGGAAACTGCCCTTCATCTGTATGTTTTTCTTTGTAAAATGAGGAACTCATACCAAGGGCTCAAGTAGAAAGAAAATGCTTTAAAAAGGATTTTATACAAATGTGTTTGGCAGAATGGATGTATGAATTATCATAAAAGCTGTAAGAGGCTGAGCCCTGGTGGCGTAGTGGTTGTGAGCAGGACTGCGGCCCACTGGGACGGTGGTTCAATTCCAGCAGTGGGGCTGGGCCTCCTACTCCCACCGCCGGAGAGCAGTGATGCCAAAAAAAAAAAAAAAAAGCTGTAAGAGTCCCCCCAAATAAAATGATTCAAAAGAATAAAAGAGGATAGCCTAATCAAAGTTCCCAATTCCTTTGTGTTTACTATTAGTCTTACTCTCCTGAGGGTAAACTACCTCTCCTAGATTTTCTGGTATTCCATGGTCACTCCACCGTTCTGTTTTCTCAGAGTTACCATGGCTATGTGGGTACTTGTGGGGTCAGAGGTGTGCCAAGTTCTCACAATGTTGCCGATACTTATGTGAAGGTCGCAGATGGAGTTATGGCGGTGACTGCAGGGCACACTCTGGGACAGCCCAAGTACCTTTCCAGACATTTCAGGCATTATTGTGAGAGCAGGGAATGGATCAGGAGCAGGCATGCAGACTGCAGGAAGGAATTTGATATTTATCCTGAAGATAAAGGTCAGAAGCTGAAGGTTGGGCTTCCATTCAAAGTAAAAGGGGAGACGATGATATAAAATCTAACTATCACATATGGAAAACAAAGAGATCTTCCCTTGCAACTGCATGTGATTAATAAACAGAGTTTGTTTTTACTGTGTAAAGCACTATGATAGTTCATCCCTACTTTCCCAGTTATACACACCCTAGCCACTTGTCTCAATTATTGTGGTGACTTCTTGGAAGAACTCTGCCTATTCACTGATGTTGCCATTGACTTTACTTTCATGAAAACCTAGACGCAGTAGAAATGGCGTTGTCCTCCCCCCTATCATCTTCAAGACCATTGGTGTACGTGATTTTTTTCTTTGTGGCATTTGGGTCAGTGTATTTACCTGAGGGTTCCTTAGTGTTCTCTGACCCGCTTCAACTCTACTAAATCTAGTTCACTGTACTCCTGCCAAACCCATAAAAAGACGAGACAAAACACAGCATACTAAAGGGAGCATCATCAAACATGGCTCTGACATATTTCACTGCTCCCCTCATATCCCTGAGGTGACAGTTCAAATTCTCTGGCTTGGACTCTAATCCATTTGCTCATATGTCTCCACCCATCTTTTCCCATTACCGTCCACTCCCAAAATTTGATTCCAGAGTCATATTAAACAGTTGCAGCTGTAATGGACACTGGTAACCCCCTGTTTCTTCTGACTCAGTTTATGTGTCACCCTTTTTGGTATACAAAAGAAAGAAACAAGCACAAAAACACTCTCACTGTCATTGAATTGATGCCAACACATAGTGATCTCTAGTGCTCACCTTTTATTGGGGATCTCATTCCACAGTGTTACAATGTACTCTTATGATTCAAGTGAGTTTATCCCAATTGGTCGGTATACTACTTGAAGTCAGAAGCCTTTTCTGATGTGCTGATTTCCTGGTGTCTTGAACAATACAGAAAAATAAATTGTGTAGAATGCATGAAGAACAAGATAGAACACTGCATTGAAACATACCAGTTCTTTATGTGAAGAATGAATTCAAAGAATGAAAGCACCAACTCTAAGACTCTTTCTTCTCCTGTAATATTTGGGGGAGCTTGAATAATTCTTTTTTATCAGTTAGAGAAAAGGGTTTGATTTTTACCCTGGATGAACTAAATGTGAATTATTCAGTATTGAGGCAAATATCTTCCACCTATACTTTAAAACCATTAATTTTTATGTTAAAACCTATAGGTTATCATTCATATTTGTCCTTGCTTTTGTAAGATGGATTAAACAATGTTTAATAATAGTACATTTAGAAAGAGAAAAGAGTCATATATGGGTTCATATTTAACTATGTTTTCAAATAAAATTCAGCTGAGGTATATTGTTAGAGCAGATTTCTTTGAAGTCAAAGAAACTCCCCAGCTGGAAGATCTGGGTAGAAACATGCTTGGACTGATCATGATATGAATTTGAAAGGAGCAATTAGGGAGTTATTTCCATTTTGATTCTAATAGCAAGCCTTTTTAGTTGTGTGCCCTTCAACCTGTCTGCATTCCTGCTCCAACTTCAATGGAACCTTATGTCAGAGCTGTTAAAAGGGTTTTGAAGAGTATGTGTGAAATCATAAATGCCTCAGAAATGAGAAAATGTTTCTCAGTCCATTACATTCTTAGCCCCTTGTTTCGACGTAACAGACTTTGTTAAAGGTCAATGAGGATGTTTTAAAAGTGGGTGCTTTAGCCTTCCAAAGAAATATTGTTTCCATTCTAAATAACCAGTTAATAAATGGCAGCTTTGCTATCTTTTAAGTTTATATATTTTGAGTAAAACTGAAAGGAGAGTAAGTTAGACCTAGGCTAGAGGGCAGACCAGTGTTAATTTGAGCAAAGAGGCAAGTAGCATACAATAAAACGAAGGGAACAAAAATAGAAGTGAGGATATTGGGATGAGTATGAAAAACAAAGGCAGCAGAGGTAAATACATACATCCTGTGAAATACACAATCATGTGTATCATGGTGAACCACAAGTAGGTGCAGGGATGGATATGTGGGCTGAAGGGGGAGTGGGAACATAAGCATTAATATACAGGCTTGGCACAGCACATTTGCACATAGCATTTGCCTTGGCAGTAATGATAGGAGCATGACGGAGGCACAGCCTGCAGA
>PVJH01007862.1:0-89553 GCA_004026705.1 Nesogale talazaci | reverse complement strand
AATATCGAGCTGAAAAAGTCAGTTTATTCCTCCAGGTCAGATGACTGAAATATTCCACAGCAAGATGAAGTAAGTCAGGACATGTGCAACTTAGGGACGATGTTCAAGAGTCACAAGAAAGGATGTGGGTGATGTGTGGGTAGAGGCATGGGAAGAATGCCCAGACATGACGATGTTGTGGACAGGGAAAAAGAGCAACCCACAGAGCTAACACATACACACACACACACACACACACAGTATGCTACCAGAAGGAAAGGAAATTCTATATAGGAAACTCAACTACTTTTCTATATACTTGTGTATGAAAACATATACCAGATATGCTTGAGCATAAGCCGATCTGAATATCAGCCGGCACACCTAATTGTATCACACTGAAAAACACAGCTCATACATGGGTATGTACAGCAATACATATGCATATACAAATTGAAACCAGCCCCAACTTCTGGGAACCCCATGTGAGTGAGAGTTGAACTATGATCTGTAGGGGTCTCCACGACAAGGATTTCGAATGCAGACCACCAAGCCTTTATTTGGTGGCTTCTCTGACAGACTCAACTTCTCTCCTTTGGGTTAGTGGTTGAGAATGTCGGCCATTTGCACCACCCAGGTACTTCTGAATATATAAATATGTCTGTGCACATATAGCCCCCCCCCATTCTTAGAGGGAGATACAAAAGGGTACACATCGCTTGATAACAGTAACTATTTCCAGGGAAGAGAGCTTGGTTAAGTTGGGCTAATGAGAGATACAGTCTCTCCATCCACTTCTTTGACATGCTAGATGGACTTCCACAATGAAAAGATACTCATGCATTATTTGTGTAACCTAAAAATAAATAAGGCTATATAGATTCATTTACTAATTCATTCATTCAGCTAATATTCAATGGTTCGGTGACACTGGTAAGTTGCCACTTTCATGCACCTCTACATTTTCCCTTTCCTCCATGTTAATACAACCCTGGAGTTTAGCATGGTAATGTTCCAAGTTCAACATCTGTTTCCACGGTCGTCCTAGCAGCTCCAAATAGCAAGGTGGTATACATGAAAGTCCTGTAGGTGAAGAGAGGAATGCTCCTACGTGTCAAATTCAGGCTCTCTCCTCTTCTCCTTGCCTTGCACGGACACAAGGTATTAACTATTGGGGGGGGGGGAATGCTGCGAGAGGCTGGCTCCAAGATTGTTTCGCCTCTAAATATACCCAGTAGCTACCGATGTTCAAATTTGTATTTTATTAAGAAGCATAAACCTCTGTTAATTCAGAATTGACTCGGTGGTAGTGAGTGCTCAGTTGGGGGGTTAGTTTAGTGAGTGAACTGTGACTTTCCAGTCTGAATATTCATGTGCCTTCCTGGTCAATGCAAAAGCCTAGCCTGGAACAGGCAGAGCCTAACTAGAGAGGATGTCTGCCCCAGGGGCTGAAAAAGATGCAGTACCATAAAATGTCAGGGATCATGGATAAGGGTGAGCATGAGAATAGAAAGAATGCAAACAGGGATAAAATCAGAGGGCCCTGTTTCTTCACAGGCATGTGGAGTTAATTAAATATATTAAGTGTGAGTTTTTCAACAGTGTAACAACATAGAAAGGCAGGGTGTGCTATGAATAGTGGCGAAAATATCACATTGGGAACTAGACCACTACATTTGAAACCAAAAAAAATCCCCAATAGGAGCCCCCGAGCCTCCGCTCAAGGACTTACTCACTCTGCATCTCCATTTCCTGAACTGTCAATAGATACCAATGGGATGGTATCAAACACAAACCAATTGTCATCAAGTCAATGCCAACTCATTGTATGTAGGACAGACTAGCCCTGCCTCAAATACTTTCCAAAGCTGCAATCTTCTTGAAAGCCAATGACCACATCTTTCTCTCACAGAGTTGCTGTGGGTTCCGTGTGTGTGTGTGTATGTGTGTGTGTGTGTGTGTGTGTGTGTGTTTTAGGCCAGGTAGATTAGAGAAACAAATTCATAGAGACACTCATGTGTGGATAAGAAAAAAGCTTATAAATAAGAGCAGTTGAATATTGAGAAGACATCCCTGCCCAGTCCAGGTAGTCCATAAATTCAATATTAGCCCATATGTCTGATCCCAATCTATAAAGTCCTCTTCAGACTCACAAGACATGCGCAATGACGCTGAATGCAGGCAGATCAGAGGCTAGTGGGTGGGAAGTCTTGTGGATCCAGTGGTGGTGCAAGCATCCCAGCACTGGCAGGGATATCCATGAGACTTCTCCAGCTCCAGAGGTCTGGATCCATCAGCCTTTTTCAAAGTGTCTTCCTCACAGGATGTCTCGCAGGGAGTGAGCAGAGAGAGTATGTGCCTCCTGCTTCCAACGAGAAAAAAATAGGAGATCCCAGAGTCCTCAGAAGAAGGCCATGCCCACACAGAGACCTCAGTGGCTATCTCCTTATTGACAGGCTAGACTCCAGCCCTAAACTCTGAATCCTCAAATTGACACCAGATTACGCAACTACCACAGTGTGTGACTCCTGTGTCACCAGGCCTCTGTTACAGGACTGTGCCCCCTCTCATTGATTCGTCAGTGATCCTACAGGCAGAGTACAATGGTTCTGGAGGGTCTCCAAGGTTGTAAATTCCTATGGAAGCAGACGGCTTCATCTGTCCCTCACAGGGCGGTTGGCGGGCTTGGTTTGCTGACCTCGTGGTAAGCAGCTCCATGCTGAATGCAGTACAGCACAATGGCTCCTTGGCCAGTTTTAAAATCCACTGCCAATGAGTCCATGCCAACTCAGAGCAACAGAGTACAGGAGCGAGTCCTTGGGCTCTCTCGGGTTTCAAGGGGTATTCATCTATCTCTACAGGGGCAGATCGCCTCCTCTTTCCACCACAGAGCCGCTCTCAAAAGTTCTCGACCGCCAAGTTGATACCAACTCACAACGCCCTGGAGGACAGTATAGAACGGCCCCTGTGATTTCCGTGACTGCGTAGGGGAACAGCAAGCCCCATCCATCTCCCAGGGGACCGCTGATGGTTTTGAATTGCTGAATTTGCGGATCACAGCCCACTGTGTAGCCGCTGTGTCACCAGGGCTCCTTAAGGGAGTAGATAGCCTCACCTTTTCCTATCGAGTGGCTGGCAGGTTCAAACTGCGTATCTCTCAGTTAGCAGACAACGTGTAGCCCACGTGACATGTTACTCTGACTCAAAGCAACCCTGGAGGACAGGTCACAACTGTGGGTTCCTGAGACAACAACTCTTCACTGGAGTGGGAAACCTCATTTTTCTCCCAAAGAGCAGCTGGCGGCTTCAAATTGCTCACCTTGTTGACTCAGCCGTTGTTATGGCAAGATGATCTAAAGGGTCCTGGGTGACAACATGTACCTCCCTTTGCCTTCTCGATAGCCACCAAAAGTTCGTCAACAAATATTATCTAGCCTAAGCCCCCAGAGACCACTGTTCTTGAAAGAAATGCAGACAGAACCTAAAGGAGGTTAAATGTTGAGCGCTCAGAAATATGTACAGGACAGCTCTGACCAGCAAGCAAGTCTCTGAGGGGCCAAGAAGGAATCTGAGACATGCTCTGTGCTCTCAGGGCACTTAAAGAGTGGAGACATAAACATGAAGAAACTGGAAGAATGGACAAGAGATAAATAACAGCTACATGCCGCACAAGAAAGACCATGACCAGGGGGTGACTAATTGTCAAATGTCAAGAGAGAGAAGGGTGAGATAAGTGCCAGGGTCAAGGAGATGGCTTTGGAGAGAGGAGCAGGGCAGCTTCAAGGAGCAGGGGCTTGGCACAGGGAAGGGATGGCTCCAGACAAGCAAGGTCAAGGAAGGGCATCTCAGAACAGGTTGGGGGAGATCACTCAAAGTCACTGTAATGGGAAACCCTGAGGCATACGTGGCGTTGCATCTTTCCACCATCCTTATACCACCTGTATGCAGATCAAATAATCTGAGAACCTGGACTATATAAAGAACATTGCATTAGGGTAAAAAAGGAAAAAAGCACAACAAATTTCACTGCCATCGAGATCATTCTGAGTCACAGCAATCCTATGGGGTGGGAACAGAATGCCTCCTCTTTGTCCCGTGGAGCTGCTGGTGCCTGCTGACCTCTCAGCATCCCAATACGTAACTCAAATTGTTACCATAGCTCCTTTTCAGGATAAGAGAAAGTTTTAGTAACAACCTGTGATTTGCAGGTGACACATTCTTGCTGAAAATGAAGACTTGAAGTACTGGCCAATGAAGACCAAGAACTACAGCCTTCAGTATGCATAGCAATTTAACGCAAAATAAAACAAAACGTAAAACCCTCACTCCCATAGAGTCTATACCCGCTTATAGTGACCTTATCATGATGTTGTCTCTAGGTCCAACTCTGAGGATTGGACCAACACATAATTGAACCAATAGGTAACATGATGCCACATGGGCAAAATATTGACATTATTAAGAATTTCATCTTGCTTGCAACCATACCAATGCTCATGGAAGTAGCAGTCAAGAAGTCAAAGGACAAGTTGCATTGGGTAAATCCTGCTGCACAGGATCTCTTTAAAGTGTTGATAAGAAAGGGTATTACTTTGAGGACTAAGATGCACCTGACCCAAGCCATGGTGTCTTCAATGGCCTCATATGCTTGTGAAAATCATTCAAGGAATGAAAACCTCAGAGGAATGGATGCATTTGAATTCTGGATTTGGTGAAGAATATTAAATGTACGAAGGACTGTCAAAAAATGAACAAAACTTCATTGGAGAAAGAACAACAAGAATTTTTCTTAGAAGGGAGGATGGTGAGACATTGTCTTGTGTATTTTGAGTCTATCATCCTGAGAGACAAGTCCCTAGCAAAGAACTTCATGCTTGGTATAGTAGGGGTCAACAACAATTTTATATATATATATATATATATAAATATATATATATATATATACACACACACAATCTCTTCAAGTTGATGTATTGACACAGTGGATACAATAGGCTCAAGCATACAGACATCTGTGAAGATAGCATAAGCCTTGGCAGTATTTTGCTCTATTGTACACAGGGATATTGTGAATCAGAAGCAAGGTCATATGATCTAAAAACAATAATATTGTGGGGGGATGTACCTGGAAATCTGATGAAAGGACTGAACCTGACAGGGTGAAGGGGATAAGCAAGGGTTGTGGCATATAATCCAACCCTGGACATAAGGGTGATGATTATGAACAAAGGGATTAAGAGATGGTTGGAGAAGTTAGAAACACAGCCTATAAGCCTTGAAGAGCTCTGAAAGTTCCATGGTCCTCAAAATGACCAGAGCTCTGTATGGAGACACATCAGTAAATACTATGTAGGCTAAGGATCACAGTCAGGGAAATAACACACTAGGGTCTATTACACAGATGAAATCATCCTAAATGCCTACAATAGGGCATCGCAGTTGGGAGGAAAAAAATAACAACAAAATATTGAGCTAGTTAGACATCCATCAACTCAAACCAGAGTTTTGTCTGTTTCTGTTTCTATTGTCAACCCTATTGGCACGGTATATGATATTAATTTCTATATCAATTCTTATATCTTATATCAATTCTATATCTTTCTATATCAAATCAATATTAATTTCTATATCTATATAGAAGAGGCGCCCAGAACAGATCCATTTGGAGGAGGCTCAGAAGAAGAGTTTGGAGCTCGGCATGCTGCCTCAGAAAGTAAGCAGGGATTGAATGGAAAACCAACAGTCATGCTGACAGGCAGGGAAAATCAGGGAGGTAGATGAGCATAAGAAAAATAAACTCTGTTAAGACAGACTTGACTCATCCTGACCCACAAGCAGTTTGGGCTTTATCTAAACTCAAGACATTCAATCTCCCAACTACTGAGGGTACATACTCTTTATGCTCAGCAAAGTTAGAACTTTCTAGCACAGTGGTTCTCAACCTTTCTGATGCCACAACCCTTTCATACAGTTCCTCATGTTGTGGTGAAGCCCCAACCATAAAATTACTTTTGTTGCTACTTCATAACTATAATTTTGCTACTGTTATGAATCCAGTGACCCCTGGGTCACTCAACCCCAAAAGGAGTTGTGAGCCAAAGGTTGAGAACCACTGTAGCAGGCTGCAAATCTGTGAGTTCCGCTATCTACAGGACAGAACCCAATAACCAGTATCATAAAGAGTAATCATAAATGTCATGAAAAGTAATCAAGAGCTTTAGGAACTGAGACAAGAAAAGTCTTTACCAAGATGGGTTGGAAGTGGAGACTGGCATCAGACAAGTCAGAGTGCAGAAGGGAAACTTTTCAGGTGTCTTTGAAAGGTGGTCTTAAAGGAGGGAGAAGAGTTTTTGAGAGAAAGAACCTTAGCTCTTATCCCAACTGCTGAGAAGCCCTGTGTTGGCTCATAAACAAAATAGCCTGTTCTTGAGGAAAGGAAAAGACATGAAGCTGAGCAGACAAATTGAAGATGACAGAGAGTAAGAGATGCAATATTTGTCCTTAACTAAAAGAATCATTCTCAATGGAGTCAAAGCACTAATGGCTGTTTATCTAGAGATGAATCTGACAATAGTGGCTGAGACAGCCTGGAGAGGAGAGACATTTCATAGAATAGGCAAGTAGTTATGGAGCCTCCGAGGATGCTAATGGCAGCAGGAATGGAATTGTGGAGTCAGATGTGCATGATATCTGCTAAGAAGAATAGGCAATGTCAGAGGCTACTTGGCCAAGAGAATAAGAAGGAAAAAGAAAAAAAAACTATAAAGGTCGATCCAAGGTAAAATGTTTACCTGAGTGGGGCAGAGGAGAGCTTTAGGTTATTGTGAGGGGACCTTGAGCAAGCTTCAGTCCTTTGGTAAGCTTTAGCTCCATCCTGTGTACAATGAAGATGAATCACTTGTCTCAAGGTGCTGACAGAAGGAAAAGGTAAAATAACAAGTAAAACGTCCATGGCACAGACTGCCGGCTTTTTAAAAGTTCACTGTTGTGATTTTGTTGGGCAATCATCACCAGTACATGGAAAAAGTGGTCAGCTCAGGCAATCTATACAGTTCAGGGAACTCCATGGCAATATCTCTATCTTGGGCTTTTTATATTCATTTAAAATGCTCCCCCTCATTTGTCTGTTGCCCTTTCAAACTGCTGTGTCTTGCACAGTGCCCTGTCCATTCCAAACAAAGGTCCTCTAACGGAATGTGAAAATTATCAAGCAGCATCCTTCATACACATGGATATCATCATACGAAAGCAACATGAAGATATTTTTTCTGAAGATACTTCAAGTAATGGTTTCAGCAGTCTATCACTAGGGAACTGCCAGAAATTCAAGCTGGATTCAGAAGAGAAGATGGCACGAGCAATATCAGTGCTGACATCAGATGAATCTTAGCTCAAAGCACAGAATACCAGAAAGATGTCTGCCTACTTTATTGACTACACAAATGCATCCATCTGGATGAACCATAACAAATCGAGGATAATGTTTCAAAGAATAGAAATCCCAGCATACCTACACATACTCACATGAATTACCTACATATATAGCAAGAGGCAGCAGCCTGAGCAAAATAAGGGGTTTCTCTGTGGCTAAAACTCAAAAGTGGTGTGCTGAGCAAACATCTGAGACCCTGGACTATGTGAAGAAGACTATGACATCGGGATTTAAAGATGGTTCATTAACAACCTGCATGATGTAGATGACCCAAACTTTCTTGTTGAAAGTGAAGAGGTTAAGAAGCACTTACTGATGAGGGTCAAAGTTACAGCCTTCCGTGTGGATTCTATTTCAACATAAAGAAAACAGATATCGTGAAAACAGGACCGATATGGAAGAACGTCACGATCAACAGAATACAGAGGGGAGTTGTCAAACATGTCCTTTTACTTGGATTCGTGTTCAACACCTAAGAAACAGCAGTCATGAAATTAAATAGAATAAATCTGCTATAAAAAGACCTCTCTAAAGAGTTTTGATTTTGTTTGTTTGTTTCTTCCCCCCAGAGGAACCAACACAACTGACTGTGTTTTAATGACTAAGATTCGTCTGACCTGAGTTTTGAGATTTCCAAACATCATGTGAAAGCTGGACAGTGCATAAGAAAGATCACAAATGGATTCATGCCTTTGAATCACGCTGTCGCAAAGACTATTAAATACAGCACAGAGGCAAAAGACAAACAAGCAAACCAGCTTTGGAAGAAATACAGTCAGAATGCCACCTTAGAAGCATAGATGCTGAGATTTTATTGCAAGCACTTGGGACACGATTTTAAGAGGCACCAATCCTTGGAGAAGAACATCATGTTTAGCAAAGTAGAGGGTCTGGGCAACAGATGAAGACCCTCAACAGGAGGGATTGACAGAATGGCTGCAACCACCAGTTCAAACCTAACAATGGTGGAGAGGGTGATACAAGAATGGGCAGTGTTTACTTGCTGCGAGCTCGACGCAACTGTGCCTAACAGCAAGAACAGCAGAAGAACTCCTGCTGGGAGCATTCTCCATTGGTCCTAACTACATTGAGTGCAACTTACATAGACAGAAATCTGCACATCCCTTTGGAGGACAAGTATCAACGTCTCCTGTGAACATGCTGCTGTCATCTGAAAGACAAAGTGAATTAAACTAGTATCATTTTCTTTGACACCTTATATCCAGAATTGAGAGGGGGGAGGAGGGAAGAACACAAAAGAGACCCAACTGCCATCAAGTCAATCCTGAGTCACGGTGACCCTATAGTTCATGGAAGCACTGTTCCTGAGTTTATAAGACTGTATCTCCCTTGCAAGAGTAGAAAGCTTCAATTTTCTCCCACAGACTGGCTGGTAGTTTGGTAGTGTATATAAGCTGAGTTTTTTTTCGGCACATTTCTTATGCAATTTTTGTGGTAAAATTAGATATCCTGGCTGATATTCAGATCAGTTTATCCTTGAATATATATGGTAGTTGCACCTGAAGTGTGATAGTAAAGAGATCAAATATACTGTGGAAAGGGTATCCACACAAATCCCATTTGTGAAGAAAAGGGGGAATTGAAGTGTATGGAATAAGACAAGTGTTCACTGAATTGCAGCCTTTCCAGTCTAGATAAAATCTGCTGGGGGGAAATTGTCACTCCAAGAGATTCCAAGACTTTTTACAGAATATGAAGAGATTCCAGAACTAAGAAGAATTGATTTACAAGAGCCAGAGGCAGCAGATAATCCTATTTGCATCTGCATGGACTTTGGAAAGGCCAGTGAAATGGTTGGAAATGATTGAAGAGTTGAAGAGTCATTGAGATTCAAGACCAATCCATCCAAAATGGATCTATGACAGTGGTTTCAAGAATCCTAACTCCATGTGAACTACTGAGAACACATAGCTCCCACATTCTGGAAGCAATGGATCTTACCACATGCTAGAAGTCTTCAAGGATCTCTGTGTGATTTTGAAGTTCTTGAAAGGCCTATGAGATGGGTAGGGAGGCGAAGGGAGAGAGAGGCTGTTTTTGGATGTGCGAGACATCAGATTCGATAGAGTCTAGCCAAACCTTACAGTCTATGTTCTAACATCTACTTCAGTACAGCTTTTTCTCTTGGTAGTTTGAGTCTGATTCTTTCTCAAGACAAATAAGGGAGTCTTCAAATGCAGAGGTAAAAAGGCAGGGAAAGAGTTAGGCATGTTTGTTTGTTTTTAATCCAATGAACCTTTTAAATCCTGTCACTGTGCTAATCACGGTACTTGAAACTATGAAGTCAAAAAAGAAGCAGGCAGTGGATCCTCTAATCATCAATGGCTACCTACCAAGCCCTTCCAAAACATATGGTGCATAACAGCCAACATTTCATTTCTCAGGATTAAGTGGGTCAAGAATTCCATAAGAGCTCAGAAAGGTAGCTCAAATGATCGGAAAGACTATGTCAGGAATTTTGGTTATGGCTACCCATCAGTTCCTCTCTTCTGCTCCACACAGCCTCTTCACATGACTTTCTCACCGCATGGCACCTGGTTAGCATCTTACCAGTCAGGGAATCAAAGCAGAGGAAGTGGCATCTGTCCATTCTCTAAAAGGCCATGTATTGAACTATAGTAGTACCACTTGCTCTACATTATGTGACATCTGATTAATGGGACTGATAGGGGGCCACCTTGGAAGCAAGTCACCTGGTATCTTTGCATGTGAGGAGCTGTTTAGATCTGCAAGTTCCCTGTATACCCTGACACTCATTACATATCTTGACACATAACATGCATGCAAAACAGTTATTAAATAAAATAATATTAGGGTTAGAGTTAGGGTAAAAGAAGAAATTAAAAAGTATTAAAAAAGTTAAAAAATAAAATAATAAAATTTCTTCAATATTACATCATATATAGTTCTATTCCCCAGCAAAGCATGTGTTTGGTCTTTTAAGGAACACATTGGAAATGCAGACAGAAAAGCAGGTGTCTAGTTGGGGATTAACAGCCAAGTATTTACCAGATATTAACCAAAATTCCATAGTGTGTGTTTAGATAGCTATAGTTATACCAATGCAGTTCTAGTTTTAAGATTTTTTTTTTCTCACTGAATTCACAATACCCATAGCTGGATTTCTGCTTTCTGTGATATTCGGCTATGATGAGCTAACAATATCAAAACTTCTTGCCTCCTTTCATCTCTCTCATTATTCATGAGCCTAGAGACAGAAATGTGTTACCTTATGCTCGTGTCCCACCCTGGGCTTAGCTTCCTAGAGCCAACCTTACCTTCCAAGCAAAAGCTTCAAGAGCATTCTTACCACACTGAACAATTTCTTGTTTCAGAGAACAGAGAGAACATTCAAGAAGAACCAATTTCTATCATACCACCAGGTGTTCCTCCTCTGTCTTCATGGCATGATCTCCTATAGCCAGAGACTTGAGGCACTCTAAGTTGTCTGTGATTGGGTGCCTACATGTGGTCATTAAGGAATGGCGAAATCTCCTTTGACAGCCGACGTCAACATAGGAGAGCATGCACTACGGAATGGATACTGCAAATCTCTGCACATGAATGATCTTCCTGAGTTCCCATAATTCTATGAGAGAGCTGCTATGTTTGTCCCCATTTGAACCAGGGATTAAAGTCATAAAGGTATTTATTTGCTCATGTCACAGACCTGGTCACGGACAGAGGTAACATTCGAACCCAGGCGATCAGAATGCAGAGTAGATGTTCTTTCCTCCTTGATCAGAAATGACTGCTCCTTGTTTCTCTAAGGCACACAGCTATTGAGGCCATTGATGACTGAGAAGATTATCAATTCAAAGGAATGGCTGGAATTAGGACAGATATTCAGGATGCAGAGCTAATAATGAGATCAAGGCAGTTGGCCAATAAAATCCTGCAAAAGTCCTCAGAGTCTCTCTGGCTGTCCCTGTGGTCTGGCCAATGCACCCTGTGCTGGTGCCATCAATAATCAGACCCACTGAGTAGCCGAACAGGCACATCATGGTGGTCCTTAGTGCTCCCATAGAAGAGTTTGCCCTCCGTGAGCATCAACCCCTGTGTGAGACGAGAAAACTCAGCTCCCTGCCAAAAAGAACCAGCCCTGCCTTCTTTTCCATCACTGCACTTTCAAAACTTCGCCATGGGTTTCTTCTTTCGCCTCTGTCAAGAAGCCAAGAATGGCATTTCAAAGGACACATTGGCCCCCTGGCAATTTCTCTCTTGTACCATCATGTGTTTATGGCGCCTCAAATCACACCAGACAATGAAGCTGTAAACCCAGCTGGGAAGATCCTTGTCCTCCTTCTCCTTCCTCCCTGTGTTGGGTATGGCTCCAAAGCCAAAGCTGCACCCGGTGAACCATAAACATTTCAACAAAAATGCTTCAAGATAGAGAGGATCGCCATTTAACTGCCAGAGCCCTAACAAAAGGGAAAGAGCCTGATTGGTATAGCAGAGGGATGGATTCAAGAGAGCATATGGCAGATGAATAATGAAATGGACAGACCTGTGAGGGAAAATCTCCACCTCGGGTTTCTGAGAAGCTCGGGCGGAACGCTCCCCCACATCTGGAACCCATGCTCCGCAGTGCACTGGCCCTGTGAAATGTAACCCAACAAATCAACCACTCTGCTCCTCATTTCCAACACTCTCAGTTTTGTGACCATAAATAGGAAGTCTGTGACCATCACTGGTGTACCACTGACGGTGAGAAAAGGAAAAAAGAAAAATCAGCATGCAGACAGTTTGTAGAAAGTAAAACAGAGTTTCATATAGTCGGCAACCCCACGCTCTCTGCCAAAAGTAGCCTGCGACAGTAAATCCCAGACGTTTTCTATGGGTCTGCCACCTTTGGTGCTTTTATTCCTGTGCAGAGTGATGGGGAGAGGGCTTCAGGGGGTCTGTCACTAGCTGACTTTACCAGACTTCAGACGTGACCATGAAAGATGATACTAAGAAGCCACATGGGGGCTTTGCGTCCCTCTGTTTCCCATGCCAGTGAGCAGAAGATGGCAACTCTTCAATTCCTTAACTGCCAAGAGTTAAAAGGGGAAAGCTGATGGGCACACTCACCATCAAAACCAAGGCATGGACACTGCGATGCGTCGGGAGGAGCAGGAAGGTTTGCCAGCCAAAAAAGGGATCTACTGAGAGATGAAACCAAAAGTAAGCAGCCCTTATTTTCATTGTTTTTCTATCATTTTCCCCTAGGATGTATGCATATATCCGGCTGTTGGAAAAGCGGACTTTAGTTTCTTCATCCCTGAAATTAACGTGTTGGATTTAGATGACCTCTTTCCTTCCTCCCTTTGCAAATAGATTCTCTAATATGAAGCCTACCATTCCACATACGAGCACTACCGTCGAGTCAGCTCTCACAGAACTAAGTGTCATATGCTTGCCGGAATGGCGTAAATGACGTATACTTAACGCCCACCCTAAGGTTGGTGACTTGAGCCCAGCCAGCAGTACTGAAGAGCAGAGGTCTGACGCGCCTCTCTATCTTGATGATACCATCAAGACCCTCTGGAGCTGTGCTTCCTAACCTTCCTAATGCTGCGACCCTTTCATGCAGTTCCACATGTTGTGGAGACCCCCTCAACCATAAAATTACTTTCGTTGCTAGTGCATAACTATCATTTTGCTACTGCTATGAATCGGGCGACCCCTGTGAAAGGGTCATTGGACCCCCAAAGGGGTCACGGCCCACAGGTGGAGAACCACTGCACTGCATCACAAGGGGTCACCACAAATTGGAACAACTCGATAATCACAGCTTTGGTTTTCTTGTGTTTTTCATTTTTAAATCCACTGATCTCTCCCTATAAGATATATGTATATGCATGTGTAGTGCATATATTACATACACATGGAAATACATATAAAAGCCATGCTGACATGTCAGGTTAATTTTAGAATAAAAATATTTCTTTTTTCCTTGCAGCTGACATGCATTTAGCCTCTCCGGGCTTGAAAAAGCAAAGCCTTGGAATCATGGGTGGAAAATGGGTTTCAACTTGCTTGCCAAATCTTATCCATTGCCAGGATCATTATGTTGAAAAACATTGGGTGAAGCTATGCCTGGGCCCAGCATAAAAGAGTGCTTATATTTATAATGAGTATTTACATATAGTGAGCATTTCTAATGAGTAATTATAATAAGTTATAAAATGAGGTAGATCATATATGATAGTTCTGTGGCTCTCGATCAGCCCATTAAAGTCCAAATCCTGTTGCCTTTATGAGAGAGTTATTGTGGGGACAAAAGAAAAGTGTGGAGTCAATCAACTCATTAAGGTTTCACAGCCAAAGAAACACAGGTCCAAAGAGATGAAATGATTTGCCCAAGGTCAAAGCTTGGACTTCAGCATTTGTAGTGCAGACTGCCTACACTGCACCGCATTTTCTTGCACCAAACCCTGTGCAAGGGAATAGCTGTACCTGTGGCCAAGGAATTGACAGCACCCAGCCAGGAAGTAGGAGGCACGTCTCTCTAGGTATTTTAAATGGAGCAAAGTTAATTAGGGAATTTAGTTTATACAGACAGCCAAAGAATAAGAAGCAAGCCAGTGATTAGTAACAGGATAAGTTGCTCTCACCCCTGGACTGAATGAGCATAGTGAGGAAGAGATATTGCCAGGGAAAAGGTTTTAAGCCCTGGGTGGGAAAAGTAATCACCAGAGGAGGAAGTCCAGGAAAATTGACTCTCCTCACACCCCCCTGAGCTGAATAAAGATGTCTTAAAAGCTATACAATGGAGGTCATTCTTGCTCAAACCTTAAACTCAAGACCATACACTAAACCCATAGAACCATGGACAATAAGCAGCCACAACTGGGAAACTCTTCAAAAGGCAGGAAAAGATCCCAAATCCATCTGTAGACAATGAAACACCACCTCACAGAATTGTCACAAGGAAGGGATGAGTCAACCAGGGCACAACCATAGCACTGATGAAACATGATATTCCTCTGGTTCTTTGAGATTTCCTCACCCCACCCAACCCCCTATCATGACCCCAGTCCTACCTTTCACTGCAGGCTACCTTGGAGCATGTTCACTGGTACAGATAAGAGCTCCCAACACACAAAATCCAGGTAAGATAAAGCCCTCACAAACAGAAATAGGAGTAGTGATATCAGGAAGGTGGAGGGAAGGTGAGGGGAGGAAGAGGGGAAGGAGGAACTGATCACAGTAATCGATGGATGCATAAACCAGCACCACCACCCAGAGAGGGACGAACAACAGAAATGTGTGTGAAGGAAGACAGTGGCTGGTGTAAGATATTGTGGCAGTCATCTGCTTATGTTAATTTTATAATTGAAATGTAGGGGTGGAGTCTGGCCTGTTAATCAGGAGAAAGCCATTGCGTAGCTGATAAGGCCTCTGTGTGGGCATGGCTTTCACCTGAGACCCCTGGGAAATCTCGTGGTATTTCCCTCGTGAAGATGAGAAGCTATCTTCCCCAGTTGTTGGGTGTTAGTTTCAATAATGATTAACCACAGGCAATATAAGATGCAGCCTCCAAGAGGCTGGAGGAGCCAGTGGAGAGACCACTCGGCTTTGCCCTGATGAAGACAGACCTCTAAAGCTGGAGTGGCATGCTGTTGATGGACCTGAGCCCTGGAAGTGAGAAGCCATGGGGAGACCCACTGACCTGTGACTTCCTGAATCGGAAGCAGACTTTATAGACTGACTTCGGGCATATGGGTTAATTTATGACTTTGCACTGGACTGGATTGGGATGCCTTCTTAGTGTCACATTTCTTTTGTATATAAACCCTTTCCTTATACCTATATGCATGTCTCTGAAATTTGTTCCTCTAGTCTACCTGGACTAACTCAGATATGAAAATAATAACAATAATAATTTATAATTTACCAAGGAGTCACAAGAGTTGGGGGGGGGGAGCTGATACCAAGGGTACAAGTAGAAAGCAAGATGTGAGGAATAACCTCCCCAGCATGAGTCATAGAATCTTGGTCACTAGTTTTTCCTTTCTCAGTGAGCAAGTGATACCTTTACTGACATGTGATCTGTCAACAATGTTTGGTCATCCACAAGAAGACCTGACTATTGCCCAGCCCTGTTCCTTGAGATCTGTCCAGTTTCTGGATTATATATATTTACAGATCTCCAAGATTCTATTTTCTCTTCTTCTAAGTTCCTAACTCCAAGTCTCTGGCCTAGGAACTCAGAAACCTTCCTTCTACTCTCCATTCCCTCCCACCGACCCCCTCTGTTCTCCCTTTTGTTTGCCTCACATAGAACTCTTGGAGCTGGAGACCCCTGAACTGCCAGCTCTTGTGTTCTATCTCAGACAAAAGTGGTGGAGAAGTGGCTGTAAGGGATACCTCTGCCCCTGCTGTGGACCTGGGACTACTGCCCACTGCAGGTGCTGGGGCTCTGCACCCCCTGGCACTGACTTAGGCTGAAGGGCATTGGGCACAGTGCCATACTACACCAAGTTCTTAAGAGACCAATATTCTCCTGCACACACACACCCCCACACAGGTAAAGCCTGCAGGGTCCACTCCAAAGATTTACAGCTGCTCATTCTTCCCCTCCACAGGGGAGGCATCTGGGTGCAGCCATGCTATTTGTACCTCGTCTAACCACGTTACTTTTTCCTTTAAACAATCTACAGGGGCCACCATCCCGGAGATGAAAGATGAAAAGACAGTGAGATTACCTGCCAAGACCATTTAGGGTTTAATGATTTTCACGTGAGCGCTCCCAGCAAAGCCATCCAGTACCCGAGTCAGAGGGATGCTGTTCTAATAAAATTAAAATTACTAAAATAAACTGCCAGGCATCTGGAAAGCAGCGAAAACACAACACATTATGCAAACTGACATCCAACTATGGGGCACCTACGTGGCTCTCAAGTCATCACAAAGGCATTATGTTACACCGAGGGCTTCTCTCTTTTTTTCAAATTTTAATTTCCTTGTAAGTGGGTTTTAATCACTGGGCAGCCAAATCATCTTCAATATCGATTTCCTTTATGCTGCCCAGCAGTTTCCACTTTCTTGGTGTTAACTTCTCCATGTCTGTCATCTTTGCATGTGTCCAAAGACTGTTCAAACAAAAATGCAAAGGGCTTTGTGACTATCCCAATCATAGTTACTCTCCCTTCCCCACCACCTCTTTCTTTCTCCCCCTTCCTGGTTTCGTTGATATCCATGAAAAACAGACCTCACACAGCCTAGGTGTCTTTATGCGAAGACAGTGTGCCCCTAGGGCAGTCTCAATCTGTGGGTCGTAATCCCTTTGGGGGTCAAACAACCCTTCCCCAGGGAATGCCCAATTCATAGCCATAGTAAAATTAGTGATGAAGGGGCTGAGCCCCAGTAGCGTAGTGATTGTGTGCGGGACTGCAGCCCACTGGATTGGCGGTTCCAATCCAGCAGCAGCTCTCCAAGAGCAAGATTGGGCCTCCTACTCCCAACCGGAGGACAGTGATGCCTCCCAAAAAAATTAGTTATGAAATAGCATCAAAAATAATTGGATGATGGAGGGGGTCATTGCAACATGAAGAACTGTATAAAAGGGTCACAGCTTGAGTAAGGTTGAGGACCATTGCACTAGGGGAACCAGGCTTGTATAATGCCATCCCAGGTGGGGGAGCAGGGGTGGGACCTAAACACCAAATGACATTCAGTTGGATCATGAATATTGATAATAGAATATTTATTTTAAAGATAATGTATTCATCAGTACTCAACCAAAAGTGAAATTAAAGTCATCAGAATCAGAATAACTGTTTGGTTTTGCAAAAGTCAAGGACCCTCGTTGGGTGGCTTAATGACTTCTTGTTTGTGTTCTGTTTGCATAAATTATCCATCAAGTGCAGCCATGACACCGGATGCAGCATGGTACTCGCGGTGGGATGAGGATGCTCATTAAAGGGAAATGTGATTGGAATGGAGCCATCACTCCACGCCTGGCGAGGAGCTGCGGCTTCCTTCTCCATCCTTCAACACCAATCCCGCTTGATATTGGAACTGGCCTCACAGACCTGGGTTTTTTTAAAAGGCAATGGATGCAATCAAACAACAGAGGTTGCGGGAGACAGCCGTGTGCCTGTAGCCAAATGTGATAAAGAAAGGGGCGAGAAACAATCTAATGGGTTTCAAGGCAATCAGATGGATATCTGAGATGCAGGTGCTGTGTAATGCTCTCTCAGTTCATCTAGCAGTTTATGTACCACCAGGCCGAGAAAAACAAAAAGTCCCCTGCTTTCAATATTCACAGACCTTCCTTCTACCTCGAGGTGTTAAGTCCTCAGTAAACCTGCTACGATGAATTGGGCTGCAGTATTACCCATGTCGTGCTGGGTGCAATACTAATTAAGCAAGACAGGCAAAAATAATGGCACCCCCGTTACATAGAGCGGAATCAATTGTGTTCCAGTACGGACACATCTCAGAATGATGTGCCTGCAATTGTATTCGCCAAGGCATCTCCCAGAAGGTTGTTTTTGATTTTTCCTTTTGTCCCCAGAAGAAGATGAAGCAAAATGAGGTTGGAAGGGCCTGAGGGGGAAGGTGAGAGCCCTCACCTCGGAGGAAGAAGAGTGGCTTCCCGATGCAAGGATAAGATGGAGGCATTTCCGGGCTGTGTAAAACCGAGCTATGTCGTATAGGAGTCAACAGCGCAGGTGAGTCCAAGAAGAGGGAAAAGCATGCCGACTTCTTATTGCCATCTTAAATAAAACTCCCTGTGCTCCTACAGGCGCTTCTGGCTTGGTTCACAGCCATCCTGCTCTGCAATAATAAATTGAAGAGCATTATCCAATGATGATCGTCTCCATCAACTGGCCTTGACTAAAAATCTGCCCTCTGGGCTGGGACACTATTACCAGCAGCTTAAGCTTGTCATAGATGTCACATGCAAGACAGCATCACTGGACAAGAGCCTCACAGCTGGGCTCAGAGTCAGACTATAACTGGCCCAGACTGGTCTTTAATACTGATACCACAAGCGCCTGTGATGTGAGGTGCTTAGTTATAAAGCACAGGCTCCGGCCCAGTAATTCCTCATAATACAACCTTACAGATAAGTTCAAGTACATGAAGGGACACCGTCCACACAGGTGTCAGGAAGCAGCTGTTCTCTGTTTGCACAGAGGACAGGAAAAGAGAGAGTGAAGCCGAAATGATAGTAAGCAGGTGTGACAGGTACAAAAAGACAGAAACGAGGGCAACTAGGTCATTACATTGGGGAAACATGATTAGGCTGTGCCAGGAGAGAGCAGGAGACACCGACATTAAAATCCTGAGTGCCACTATATGCATACCGAATACAATGACATCAATGAGCTCCATCAGCCTGTACCTCAAAAGGTACAGGAGTCTGAGACTCCTCTTGAACAATGCAGACTCTCCCAGAGAGAATCCTCTCAAACAATATGGAATGGCCATCTTTCACAGGCACACATGGTCAGACAGAGAAACCTGCTGTCTATGGTTCAACTCTATACCAACCTTGCTAATGCAGAGTCAAGGCTGGACTCAGAGCAACTTCCCTGTGGATTTCCAAGACTGTCACTGTACACTGAAGCAGAAAATCCAGTCTTTCTCCCACACAGCTGCTGATGGTTCGCTGCCGACCATAGGCAGCCACTACAACACCAGGGATCCTTTCTTTATATCCTCTCCTTCATTCAGAACCTTGAACAGTGATGGTAACTGACAACTACCTCCCAGGTAGCTCTTGACCCATGAAGATGTCCAGGAACAAAGGAATGAAACACCGCCCTATCCTACCCCATCTTCATGGTTGGGTGAAGGTCAGAAGACTGTGGTCCATAGTATTCTCATGAGCTCAATTTTAGTTGGCCAGATTTTTCTTCCTACTCCACTGCGGTCTACAGGCTTCATTCAAGCCTGGCCAGCACTACATCAACAGGCAAGTCTGCAATGACAGGCAGGTGTGAGATGCAGTGACTAAGGATTGACTCTGGGTCTCCCACATAGAAGACAAAAAGTCGACCACTGAACCACAGATGTCCCCATTCATGAGCAATACGAATCAGACCACAGGGAGTTAGTATTGGTAGGATGGGTGAGTGAATAAATAATTTTTCTCATATATAAATTGAGGGGGTTGAAGGGAATGAGCAAGTGTCCTCCAGTTGACTGCATATCAAGATAGTGTTGTGTGTTTCTTTTAATTTTTTCTAATCTAAATTGGTGCTTTCCCATTGCAGCTCTCCTTTGAACTTATGCTCACTAACATAAGGAACACCAGGCATTTGTGTTGTTGTGAGGTTCCATTGACTCAATTATGACTTGAGAGAGAGAGAGAGAGATCTTATCTATACCAATGGTCTAGCCAGATTTGTAAGTTAAATATTCAGGAACTAGAGGAACAATGTGTGATTTGTCAGTGCTAAACTACATCTTGGTTGAATCATCCTTTCCTGATACCACTTCTGTATGGGGATATTCATTTATCTACAGATGGGCGTTAGGTCTCCACTGCTAGACCAGAGAACATACAGAGATAAGAGCTCTGGACAGAGTGAATTCAGGAAACATAAACCCCTCAGGAACAATAATGGGAATAGCAATATAATGAGGGTAGGGGGATGGCTGGAGAGGGGGAAGAGTGAGAATAGAGGAACCTATCATAAGATTGGTTATATAGTACCACCAACACCCCCAGAATGTGGGGTAAAGGGAGACAAAGGACAGTGTAAGATATGAAATAACAATATATAATTGATCAAGGATACAGGAGGGTGGGAGTACGGGGAAGGGATCAGAAAAAAAGAGGAGCTTATATCAAGGGCACAAGAAGAAAATGTCTTAGAAATGATGATGGCAACCTATGTACAAATATGCTTGATGCAATTGATATATGGAACATTATAAGAGTTGTAAGAACCCCCAATGAAATGATGGGGGTTGAAAAAAAGAAAAACGCACTGCCATCAAGTTGAATCTGACATGATGTGAACCCCCTCCCCCCCACCCGCTTCATCCACACCACTATTGCTATGATTCAGCCCATTGTTGTAGCCCCTGTGTGAATCCATCTCCTTGAGGGTCTTTCTTTTTCTCTCTCTAATTTATCAAACACATCCTCTTCCAGAGACTGGTCCCTTGTGACAACATGACCAAAGTACATGAGATCAAGTCTCACCAGCCTCACTTCTCAGGAGCACCCTGCTTGTATTTCTTCCAAGTCTGATTTATTTGTTTAGGGGCAGACCCTGGTCCTTTCAATATTCTCTGTCAGCACCATAATTCCTTTGCCTTTTAACTTGGGTCTTTTAACTTGAGTTTTAACCATGCTTTTTGACTTGGATCTTTGAGTAACTTGGGTAAAAGGCAGAGTTCTTCAAGTGTAGCCAGTAATTGTACTTGATAGCAGACGCCTCCCACAGACAGGTTCCAGGAATAATGACTACAAAGGGGATCCTATGTTCTGACTCAGTGTTAAGACTGTGTTCTCACAAAAAACACATCTCCTAGCCAAATAATTTGTGAATTGTTTTCATTTATACCCAGACACACAAATAAAAATCATCATCAGAGCTTCCTGCAACCACAAATGTGCAGACCCCACATTTCTGATGAAGGATATCAGGGGTGATTATTCTTCTGTTTACTACTTTGAGTAGTAAATAACTAGAGGACTTAGCCAAATCTACATCCATGTGCTTATTTATTGATGCTTTGAATCACTGGACACGAGGGTCTGGGGTGATGAAGACCCTGGTAGAGCTTAAAATCTGAGTGAAGAATATCAGACTCTCATCAAGGGAGAAGTCCAGACCCAGGAAACCCATCCTTAATATCCCAGGTCCAATAAGGCCTCCCCAAACATCCTTATCTTTCCTAACAGAGCCTGAACTAACACACACACACACACACACACACACAGACGTGCATGTGGTGGAGATAAACTATTGATGAACTTGGTTTGCATCATCATACAGCTAGTGGCAGCTGAATACTCAGAGACACTGAGATCCCCTCAGAAGACATGTCAAGAGAAAGAGATCCCAACCAACTCACACCAAAAACAAAAGCAAAAAAGTCACGGCCATACAATTGATTCTAAGTCATCATACGCCTCATTGGACGGAGTGGACCTGATCCATGAGGTTCCTGAGACTGCATGTTCTGATGGGAGCAGATAGTCTCATCTTTTCCTGCAGAATGGCGGCCTGGTGGTTCTGACAGTTGACTTTTTGTACCACACTATGCTCCAGGGACTCCTACTGACCTCAAAGACCCCAGAAATTAAGGACCGCCAAGAGAAGACGAGCCCACACACGAGAGACTGCAGAACTGGTACCCAAGTGCTAAGAACAGATCCAGAGCATATGAATTCCTGTGAGTCAAGGTCATGAGGCTCCCAAGACCTCTTCTCAGCTCTGTACCAAGAATTGCTGCCCAGGTGATTGGATCCTAAACTTAACATTCTGGGAAAAAAAAAATGAGTTTTCTCTACACAAGGATGGCTTCTATGCCGCAATCCTAATGGGATGTTTAATCCTTGAGTCCTGAAGCGGCTACTCCTCTGGGAGTGTGCTAGACCAAGATTCTAGTCTGTATGACTACTGACTCACTCATTACAGGTCTCTGGCTCCTCATCTATTAATAATATAAGGATAAATAACCTCTGCCTTTTATACCTTTTTCAGTTTGAATATTTGTTTAAAATTAAGTGTGTGTGTGTGTGTGTGTGTGTGTGTGTGTGTATCCATTACCCAACATTATCCTATGAGAAATAGAGAGCATTGTTTATCAGAGAGACTGTAACTTGACTTTATTGGTTAGGGAAGCAAACACTGGCAGGCTTATGTTAATTTCCAGAATCTTAGCTGACAGCCTTATCCTTCATTTGGAAAGTATTTCAATAACAATTGGGTCCCTTAGAACAAATATCCCCAGGCATTCTAGCAGTAGCAGAAAAACAGCAGTGCCTAAGATTAGACCTAGCAGTTTCTTTGGGTTACGCAATGACCTGGACTTCAGGCAGTTGACAGCACTGAGTGTTGGTCCTCCCGGCCCACCCTGGTTCAGGGAGGGCGTCTGAAAGTTGTAGACCCACCTGACTGTACAATCTCGTAGCTCTCCACCTTCAGGCTTAGCGTAGGCAGGGATGCGATTGATGCTGCAGCAGGTGGTGAGCTGACAGCCGTGGGAGGTTGTATCTCTTTATTTTCCCTGCCAATTAATTCCCAAGAAAAGATCATTCTAAAAGGAGTGCTGTAACCCTCTTTCCACAGCTTCTGGGTGGCAGGAACAAGAGATGTAGAAAAACAAGAGCAAGGTGGGAACTAGAAACAGTCAGTCTCACCACACGCTGGGCACCTCAATCTAGAATGTTCTCTCTTGTGGGGAGCTGTCTGGTACAGTACAGTCCTGGCCCCTACCCTTTAGATGCCTGTAGCATGCCCCTCACTACCAGTGTGACAAACCCAAACGTTTCAAACTCACAAATCCAAACTAGCAGCCACGAAGTCGTTTTTATATCACCAAATTTTCCCCTGTGGTTCAAGATTCAAAAAGTACTGCTGAAAAGAATGCCTTCTCCTGGCGCTCCTCCCACAACCTGACCCCACCAAGTCATAGCCAAACCAGAGTGTCTATCGACAGCAAGTATCCACCCTCCCTGAGGACGCTTCACTCAGCATTCCCTGCATAAACCATGTTGTTTGTGCAATTTAAGAAAACAGCAACAAAACACCTCCACACACGTCTCGCCCCAGCTCTGTGCTGAAATCTTGCATGTAGACATTGGCAGCTCCAACGGAGAGCTTGGCCTGAAGTGAACCCACCCAGCAAGGTGGACGGGAAAGCATCACCCCGAGACCCTTGTCCTTCGGACTCTGTACTAGTCCAGGTAGACTAGAGAAACAAAATTCACAGACATGTATATGCATATAAGGAAAGATTTATATGCAAGAGCAACTGTCCATCAGGAAAACATCCCAGCCCAGTCCAGTTCAAGATCATAAGTCCTATATTAGCCCATATGTCAGATACCAATTCATAAGTCCTCCTCAGACTCACGAAGCACATGCAGCGACTCCAGGACAATCGCACGCCAGTGGGTGCAGAATCTTGTGTAGCCAGTGGTGGCAGAAGCATCTCGGCGCTGGCAGGGGCCTCTCTGTGGCCTCTCAAACATCTCAGCCCTGGAATGAATCTCTACATGGCTTTTCTGGCTTCAGAGGTCTGGTTCCATCAGGGTAAACCCATGTGACTTCTCCTCCAGCTCCTCTGGTTTCCAGGACTCAGGGGTCTTTCAGCATGCTTCCATGTTGTCTTGTCAGTAGAGCATCTCCCAGAGACTGAGTCTATAGTCTCTCACCTCCACAGGGGAAATATGGTGAGATTTCCCAGAATTCTCTGGGAAAGCTATGCCCACACAGAGGTCTCATTGGCTACCTCCAGAATGACAGACTAGCCTCCATCCCTACACTCCCAATCATGAAATCGACACCAAAGCATACGATTGCCACAGACTCGGACGCCTTCTCTGCGGGTCTAAAGGAGAGCCTCCAACTGAAAGGAAGAGACGAACACTCAGAACCACAAGGGTGGACCCTCACCAAGATCACGGTCTGACCTGAAGCAGGTGAGGGAAACTTTGTGAGCCTTTTGTTCATTTGAAAACGACGACGACGAGGAGGACAAAGTGAGAGTTGTGGTTCTTGCCTCAGCTTTCACAAAGAGCACCCCCCTGGGAATGTACATGTAAGACATACAGCACAAGTTCAGGCACACTTTGGATGTTGGGGGGTGGGGAGGTGGCCATAGATCCCCCAAATCAAGCCCTTATCACAAAACGAAAGTCAAGCGGACTTTTAAAAGCCATGGGATAGTGCTCTTAAAGGAGTGATTTGTATGATACAAGAAGTGTATCTCAATAAACCTGCTAAAGAGAGTGAGGGGGGAAAGAAAGAGGGAAGGTGGGAAAGATGCGAGGGAGGAAAGGAGAAAAAATGAATCAGCAAGATTGTTGCAAGGTTCAAAAGAGACCCTGAATCTCATATTTAATTTAATGAGAAACATTTGCCATATCTTCAACAGGAAAAACAAAATAATAAGATACTTCATCTGGATGAGGCAGATCATTAAAATGAGACTATAATGGCATCCAAAGTTTTCTGAAATTCAGAGACTTTACAAAGGGCATGGGAGGACAAATGAAACTGCCACTGAAGCATGATCGGTGGCAAATCAATATATGATGGTAGGAAGGGGACCGTGATTAGGACACATACATTGTTAGAGAGAAGAACTCTCAAAATTGGTCCAGGGCCTTCTCACCAAGGCAGTCAAAGAATGGATGACTCATGACTATAAAATCCCATAGCAGTCTCCATGAAGGATACACCCAGGGGACCCCTCCCTGGGCTCCCCACTTTCTAATGTACTCTGCCTGAAGGCAAGACTGTTACCAACTTTGGCTAATGGTTAGAAGGAATTCCCTGGAGGCTGAATCATGCAGGATGGATGAGCCCTGCCAGTGTCATGGTTACATGTTGGGGTGTTAATCACAAAGTCAGCAGTGTGAAACCACCATCAGCTCCACAGGAGGAGAACGAGGCTCTCTTCATGCCTGTGAAGAGTGACCATCTCAGAAACCACAGTGGCCACTCCATCCTGTCCTATAGAGTCCCTGTGAATGCACACCGACTCGGTGCCAGTGAATGCTTTGAGTTAATCCAAGCTGAGGCTCTGCAAGTGGATTGGGAGCCTTCGCGGTTATCGTGGCTTTCTGTAAAATTAGGACTCAGAATTTACGGAGCCACAGCTTGTCTGTTCATTTGTCTCGTTGTGACGGCTGCTGTGCTGCTGGAAGCTTAGTCACCGGTATTTCAAATGCTAGCAAGGTCACCCAAAGTGAACAGAGTGAACAGGTTTCAGCAGAGCTTCCAGACTAAGAACAGACAAGGAAGGAGGCCTTGAATCCCGCCCTCCCCCCGCCCCCCCAGCCCCTGCAGAGGAAGAAGCCACTGAAAATCGCATGTGTGACTTGGATGCATTTTCAAATTGCATTTGAGTGGTGGTGCTGGAGAAGATATGGAAAGTACCAGGGACTGCTGCAAGGACAAACTGGTCTGTCGTGGAAGAATCAGGCCAGAGTGCTCCTTAGAGGCAAGGATGGTGTGGTGGTCATGTACTTGATGTCAATTTCATGATTGGGATGTAGGGGTGGAGTCTAGCTTGTCAATCTGGAGACAGGCAATGAGGCCTCTGTGTGGGCAAGGCTTTCTCCTGAGAATTCTGGGAAGTCTCCCAGTATTTCTCAATTGGAGAAGAGAGTCTTGAGTTAGTCTCTGAGATGACAAACTACTGACAAGACGAGATGACAGCATGCCGATCCATCCTGATTCCTGGAGAATGGAGGAACCAGGGAAGAGGCCACATGGGCTTGCCCTGATGGAGCCAAACCTCTGGGGTCAGAGAAGCCACAGGGAGATTACTGCCAGTGCTGAGATGCTCAGGAGGCCACGGGGAGACCCCTGCAAGCGCTGAGATGCTTCCACTGCCACCGGACACACAAGACTCTGCACCCACTCACCTGTGATTGTTCTGGTGTCATTGCATGTGCTTCGTAAGTCGGAAGGAGACTTTATAGACTGGTATCGGATATATGGGCTAATATCAGACTTATGACTTTGGACTAGACTGGGCTGGGATGCTTTCTCAATGTTCCATTCCTGTTGTATATAAACCTTTCCCTTATATCCGTATGCGTGTCTATGAATGTGCTCCTCTAGTCTACCTGGACTAACTCAGAAGGCAAGACTTTGTCTCACGTACTTAGGTCATATTGTCAGGAGAGACCAGTCCCTGGAGCAGGACATCCTGTCTGGTAACATGGAGAGGTGATGAAATGAGGAAGGCCCTGGACGACATGGATCGACACAGGGGCTGAATCAGTGGGAGCCCTTGTGAGCGTGGAGCAGGGCCGTACAGAGCTGTGTTCTGTTGTGTTTATACGGTTGCTGTGGGTCGGAGCAGACTTCGTAGCACCTAGCAACAACAAACAACAACAACAGCAACAAAAGATTGAGCCTGTGACTGCAACAAAGCCCAAATCCGGCACACCAGCGCGTGGCCCAGAGCACTGGCAGATTGTCAGAGAAGAGCTGGCCTAACTAAAGACTGATTTACGCGGACTTCAGGGTCAGCTGTCTTGCTGCCGTAGAGTTGATTTGGACTCAGAATGACCCAGTAAGACAGAGTAGAACTGCCTTTTTGCATTTCCAAGACTTAAATCTTTGTGGGAGCAGAAAGATTTCTTTTTCCCCTTTGGAGGAACTGATGGATTCAAGCCCCTAACCTTGCTGTTAGCCGCTCACTACCTACCCCACCATGCCACCAGAGCGCCCCAGTTCTTTCAAAGGCAGAGCGCTGTCTAGGCCACACACTCTCCCCATGCATGACTTCCAACTGTTCCATTCCAGTTCACTCCCCTGCTTGGAGTCTGTGCTTCTACCCCAGGATATTTGATAAATGTGAGTTCTGATTCAGTGTATTGGGAGTGGAAATACTCATCCTCAGCAAGGGTCCAACAGGAATAATGCGACCACAGGAAAAGGAGAGGTGTCCTGGCCTGACATGGACCACCTCTTGCCCCAGCTTCGTGATGGAGCTCCAAGTTGCAATTTCCGTTTGAAACAGGGGATGTGCGAGTCAGGCTCCTCCTCCCCCTTGGCTGATGCTCAGCCTGGCTGGTGACAAATGCTGAAGGGTCTGGCTCGAGGAGAGTCCCAAGGACACCATGCCCAGTTCACCTCCAGGATCCCAATCCACTCATGCTCAAGGCCTCACACTGCCCCGGAAGGAAAGCAGTGACTGTTCACTGTTGACAACTCTCCTTCGCTTCCAACCCCCCCACTTCTCAGCACCTTTCTTTTTTTGGGAGGTGGGGGCATCACTGCTCTCAGTGGTGGGAGTAGGAGGCCCAGCCCCACTGCTGGAATTGAACCTCCGTCCCAGTGGGCCACAGTCCCACGCACAACCACTACGCCACCGGGGCTCAGCCCATCAGCACCTTTCTTTAGCAAGCCAAGTCTCTTTGCACAAGGACTGTGGCTTCCAAGCAATACATGCATCCGTCTCAACCTTTCTCTTATTTCCGGAGCCATTTGCAAAAGAGGCTATTGGATGAGAACACACAGTTGGCTTTGTGCCTGAGGGAGAAGCTGTCTAAAGCAGCGGGGGATGTGCCTCTCCCTATAAAAATTAATGGAACAAAACCCCCCTGTGTGTTGCCTGAGATTCATCTCCCGGGAAGCTGACATCTCCTCCAGACTTTCACCAAGCCCTCCTTCTGGGCGCTCATGTCTCCTGGGTGTCTTTGGCACAGGTCACGGAGCCATCACAAAGAGAAGGGGGGTAGGAAAAAATGAGGCCAAGGGCTGACACATATGCCTACATCTGTGGGTGCTCTGGCACATGCGCAGACACATTCACACATGTGACCACATGCACATGCCAGTGGTACTTGTGCAAGACTGACATCAAGGACAGTCTTGCTGCAGAGGAGGGAAGGATTTTGTTGAAAGGTAAAAGAGAGAAACTCTATGGAATAGAGCGAGGACATCCTAACCTGTTAGAACTCAAGCAGCCGCTGTTGTGTGTCCCTTCTGACCCATGGGACCCTATAAGATAAGATAGAACTGTCCCTGCTGGGTTGCTGAGGCCATAAAACTTTCAGGGAGCAGAAAACCTCATATTTCTCCCCCAGAGTGGCTGGTAGGTTGGAACTGCTGATCTTGCAGATTACCAGTCCAATGTATAACTCACTGTGCCACCAGAGCCTCTGGTCTCCTTCTGTTTCCTTGCACAAACATTCCCTGCATACGCTGTTGCTATAAAATATCAGAGACAGTGGGACTGGCAATCAGAGATCAGCCCCTGGAGCTCCCAACTCCCATGTCCTTCCTCAGGCTTAATCACCCGATGAATTGAGCTGTTCTGTCAACTTGGTTACACTGGAAACTCTATTTCCCAGAACCTCCTTTTTTGGATGGCTCTGTGTTAGAAATGGCCAAAAATGAACTAGCAAGAATCTGAGGGAGTCCAATAAACAAAACGCTCACAGCCACTGGTCAATTCGGACTCAGGGAAACTCTACAGAACAGGGCCGAACTGCCTCCCACCACAGCCCCATAGCGTTCTGAGACTGTCGTTCTTTGTGGGAGTAGAAAGCCTCCTCTCTCCCCGGAGTTGAACCTGGTGGCTTTGAATTGATAACCCTGCGTGTAGCAGCCCAATACACAGCCACCACACCACCGGGGATCCTGAAGGAGGAACAGTCGCCATTATGTTCTGAAGGTTGTCATGGATTCGATGGGCAAAGGAGGTAATGTTAAATTCATTCCAAGGGGGGGTGGCCATGCTTCCCAGAACAGGACTGAAGGTCAGCTTTCCTAGTCAGGACAACTCATCCCAATGGGAAAGCCAACATGGAACCCAGAACTCATTCACACAGTATCCCCTTGCAAATACTGTCCTTCTATTCCAGTGCTTTGGTTGGCTCTCTGTGCCAGGGGAGTTCCATACTGTGATGTAACTGAATGAATGCCCATACAACTTAATGATTTTAGAGGACCAATGGCCGCAGAATACAGAAGACTCAAAAAAGCACAAAATGTCCTGGACAATGAGGTATGAGTTTGGGTGTCAGCATACCTTCACCTACAGCTCTGGCAGGCGGTGGGGCTGTCAGAGACAAGGTGATGGGAAAGAGAAGTTCACAAGGAAGCGGAAAGGATGAGTCCGGAAGACATATGGCATCTCCCACACACAGGTCCAAAGAAGGATGAGCACTGAAGCCAGGGTGTGACAGCGGCATGGAGTCCCCCTGCCTGAGTTCTAGAGCACCATGGCTCCAGAGGGGAGCTGACTCCCAGCACCCCCTGCGAGGGGTCAGTCACTGGAAGCCTCACTGAGCTCTAACCCACCGAGAAGCCTTGTCTATGAGGAGGTGAAGAAGAAAAGTTTGCCTCTGGGAGTCAATGATTCTGGGGGAAAGAAGGGAAAAAGTGAACTTCCCCACAGAAGGGTACTGATCATGTTTATGGGGGTCAGGTGGGCCCAGGAAGTTCACTTTGGGAAAATGGCTGATAATGGGGCTCTCTGGGCATATTTTTTAACAAGGTCCTTCTCCTATTGCTCTCCACCCACCCCAGGCCCCATTCAGACCCTCAAGGAAGTTGGGGTGTTGACTTTGCCCAAAACACCCTCTTGTTTGCATCATCTCTTCTCCCCACCACCATTGGGAGGGAGTCCCACCCTATGGCTGAGGAGATGGTCAAATACACAAAGCCAGACATGGGACTGATGAGGTTAGCAGTGAGGGATGGTTACAAATCCTTACCACCCGGGGAAGGAAAATACCACACAGCTGCAAGGCCACACGTGGGCTGCACAGAGGGCCAAGGAAGACAGGCATTGTCAGATCACAAGGGGCCGGGGTGGGTGGTCTTGGTTCCCATGGATGATGAGATTGGATTGTGGAAGGATCACAAAGGCTCATTGATCTGGAACCCACCAGTTGACAGGAAGCATCCCCACTCCCCTCACTTAAGAGGGGTGTTTGATTCAGGGACCTTCTCTGCAAGCACAGAGAGAAGAGTAGCACTCGGGGCTTGGTCATTCAAGGTCCTCTGAATTCCACCAGATGCCCAGGCAGCACAATCTGTTGAGCCTCAATCTGAGGTCTTACCACTCCCCGAGACGGGGGCTTATGGGTGCTGATGAAGGAAACAGCTTCACCCAGCTAGCTGGCCTCCCATCAAGCTCCACATTAAAGAACATGGTTGGGGTGGGGCGGGGGGAGCTGATAGAATGGAGAAACTTCAAAGGGTGCTTTTTAATGATACACTGAATGCCTGTCACTTTAATAAAACCATATGCATCGAGGTAATGGTACACAGCCCTGGATGGGATGCTATGCAGCCAGGAAGCGTGTTTGTGAAGACGAAGCACCAAGCTGTTTCAGGAGAAGCACAGCCTGAGCACTCCGTAGAGGCCAGGCTTTGTCTCACGTGCATTGGACATGTTGTCAGGAGAGATCGGTCCCTGGAGAAAGACATAAAAGAAGAAGGCCTTCAATGACATGGATTGACATAGAGGCTGCAAAAAGGACCTCCAGCATCGGGACCATCCTGAAGATGGCACAGGACTGGCGGAGGTTTGTCCATTGTCCATAAGGCTGCTATCCATCAGAACCAAATCGATGGCACCTACCAACTATCACAGGAAGTGATGTCATGTGGGAGCCCTGAACCACTAAATGCAGCAAACACTGGTGATTCTTCTGTGTTTATCCATCTCTGTGGAAAAACCGGGAAGGGATCGCAGAAGAGCAGCAGTCTGAGGAGGAGGCGGTAAGACTAAGAAGAGTGTGCCCTCTTGCATTTTGCATTTCTGTCCATTGAGAGGGTAGTTTTCTACTAACACAGGAAGGTGAGGAAGGAGAGTGTGGCAGTCATGTGCTTATGTTAATTTTATAATTGAAATGTAGGGGTGGAGTCTGGCCTGTTAATCAGGAGAAAGCCATTGAGTAGCCAATGAGGCCTCTATGTGGGCATGGCTTTCACCTGAGACTCCAGGGAAATCTCGCGATATTTCCCTCATGAAGATGAGAAGCTGCTATCTTCCCCAGTTGTTGGGAGTTAGTTTCAGAGACGCTTAATCACGGAAGAGACAGGATGCTGCCTCGGAGAAGTTGGAGGAGCCAGCGGAGAGACCACACGGTTTTGTCCTGATGAAGACAGACCTCTGAAGCTGGAGCGGCATGCTGTTGATGGACCTGAGCCCTGGAAGCAAGGAGCCATGTGGAGACCCCTGCCAGTGCCAGAATTCTGCACCCACTGACCTGTGATTTCTTGAGCCGGAAGCAGATTTTATAGACTGATTGCAGGCATATGGGTTAATATTGAACTGAACTTATGACTTTGCACTGGGAAGTCCTTATGAAGGATTGGGATGCCTTCTTAGTGTCACATTTCTTTTGAATATAAACCCTTTCCTTATACCTATATGCATGTCTCTGAAATTTGTTCCTCTAGTCTACCTGGGCTAACTCAGAGAGTGAACCCACTGTGTCCTGAATTGTCTGTGTTGAATCTAGGTCTCCCCACAGGGTTCATCCACAGGGTGTCAGTGAGAGCTAGACCCTCCTCTCCCCACTCCACCCCCCCCCACACACACACACACACATCCTATACCAGGAGTCCTCAAACTTTTAAAAAAAAGCAGTCCAGTTCACTGTCTCTCAGACCATTGGAGGGCTGGACTATAGTATAAAAAACAACTATGAATAAACTCACTGTAGGCCCAGGATGAGTTGGCTGCTAAGCAGGACAATAGTGGTGGCAAAAATATCCAGCAGGCCACATAAATGGCCTCAATGGACTGCATGTGGCCGACGGGCCTTAGTTTGAGGACCCCTGTTCAACACACAAACATACCATATACACAGGCATACGCACACATGTGCCATACACTCATGCATGCACATCATACACATCCACACCACATACACTCACATCACAGAAATATACCACACACACACTCACACATATACATCATATAATCTACACACCACAAAAAGATATCATATATACTACATATACATATACCAGCAGAGAAATCACATAAATATACATTTGCATCACAAATGCACAATGTACACATCAAAAACACATAGAAACACCACATACATGTAAAGCACACTGTATACAGGTATACCACGCCCATACATCCACACCACAACCATATACCATATACACACACCATGTACACATACATGTCTATCATATTACATCCACACATACTACATTCAAACCACACATACCTGCTTACACACTACTTAAACATCACATCCATGCATCACGTTCATGGAGACCACACACCAGACAGCACACATACACATGCACACACCATGGGTGTCCACCACATACGCATGCACATTCAGCATGTACACACACATATACCACACATGCCCTTCATGCCCACCACACATAAACCACCCACTTATACACCCACCACACAGGCATACCCACATGTTAGTTGGCAGACAACTCTGCTCTTGGGAGCTACATTTTGCCAATGAGCAGGGTGCATGTCTCCCAGGAAACCGAAGTGTTCTCTGCAGCAGGTGGTGCCTGAGCCCACCAGGAGAGAGACCCTGCAAAGTTTCCATGCCACAGAGTGCCTTTGTGTACCTAATAGTGGGCCAGGCACAGGGAGAGACTGAGGAAGAATTCCAGGAGAGGCCCCTTCTTCAATGGGGAGAGCCCAGCCCCCACCCACGCCCTGCCAGAAGACACGCCTGGTCTCTCTGGCAAAGCTGCCTCTAACAGCTCTATTCGCTCCCAGGTGTGCTGATCCGTGTGCAGCCAGCCCACAAAGGTACCCTCATTTGCAATGCTGGTACCTCATTTGCTGTAGTCGTCCAACATTCAACATTAGGCACGGTACATTGTGTGTATATAAATCAAATTAACATATACTGCCACTGCCCGACTGAGCAGCTGTATTCTTTGTGTTAAATTTCATAGTTAAAATGAAACACTTTTCCATGACTAGATTGCAGCTCTGCTGGGCAAGTGCCATGGTCACCTGCCAGCATTAAGCCTTGGCTTCGGGATCCAAAGAGGCCTGGGGGCAGAGTGGCTCTGTGTCTAGCTACTAACCCAAAGTGGGCAGTTCGAACCCCCCTGCCACTCAGAGGGAGAGAGCAGTAGCAGTCTGCCCCTGTAAAGACTTCCAACCTGGCAGCCCTCTGGGGCAGGCAGTCCTTGAGTATCTCTCTGGGTCTCTGTCCTAGTAGACTTGAAAGCAATGGTTTTAGTTTTGCTGTGTCATGCTTGGTTTCTAGGGCCCGTTAAGTTGCAAACTGGCAAACAGAAATGGCATTACCAGTTACAGAGGAGTTAGTAGTAGCCACCAGAATAAAATAATAATGTGGATTCAAAGTTTTGAACCAAAACTCGGTACCAGAAGGAAGACTATGCCTAACACCACTGATTAGAGCAGGATGCTAGGAAGACCAAAGTTTGGGACATTGACTTAATTTATTTGCTCAGGTCATAGTCAAGAAGTCTCCACACGCTTGTACATGTGTGGCCTGCTGGCACACACTGAGTGCCTACTTGACAAACACTCGATGTATTCATTATGAAAAAAAAATCATGATAGATATCACTGACCTTTTCATTCTTATGAAGAAATAGGACCTAGTGACACAGCTAATGAATGACAAGGCCAAGACTCAATCAAGATCTGATGAGGCCAACAGCCCTGTTCCTGTCTCCTTGCCAACATCATATTGGGCAGGGCAGCCCAGCTCCACGCTCACGGGAGGAAAGGAAAACCACTCAAAGCGTGCACCGCTGATGGATCAATACTGATATCTTTCTACAGAACATACTTGTGCCATTGTGGTATTTAGATGCCATCAAGTCAGCTTGGGCCCATAAGGACCCGATGTACAACAGAACGAAACACGGGCGGGCCCTGTTCCATCTTCACAGCTGATGCCAGAGCCCACTGATGCAGCCACTGGGCTAATTCATCTCCTTCAGGGATTTCCTCTTCTCCACTGCCCTCCACTTGACCACGCATGAGTCCTTCTCCAGGGGCCAGTCTCTTCTGACAATGTGTCCAGGGTATGTAAAACAAAGTCTCACCACCGTTGCTTTTAAGGAGCACTCTAGCCATACCTCTTTCTAGACAGATCCATTTTCCCTTTTAGCAGTCCATGGTCGGTCCTTTCCACATTCTGCTCCAGCCCTGCAGTTCAAGTGCATCAATTCTTCTTCAGCTCTTCCTTATTCTATGCCTCGATTCCACATGCATGTCAGGCCACTGAAAACACCAAGGCTTGGGTCAGGCACACCTTAGTCCTCAAAGTAATATCCTTGCTTTCCAATACTCTAAGGCAGCAGTGGGCAGCAAGTTTCCCAACTGCAATGTGTCTTCGGATCTCTCAATTGCTGTTTCCATGAGCACTGATTATGGATCCAAGTAAGAAATAATATTTGACATCTGCAGAACATACATCCTGGTGATTCTTAGCACACAGTGTCCTGAAGACCCCAGGCATCCTCTTTCTGCCATGTGTGCTCTACAAGGCCAAGGTAACAGAATAGAGTTTCCACTCCTCTGGCCCATCAAACCCAAGCATCAAGAGCTCCATTGTCTTCCACTAGCCCAGTATATAATAGTCAGATGCCACTCACTTGTGTCTCTCACTTTGGTACTTCTTTAAGTCACCTCTGGAGACTAGGGAAGCATCCTCCAGCCAAGTCCACCCTCACCTGGCAGAATTGGCTTGCATCTCTCTTCCTCTAAGTGGCGTGGTTTCTGTCTCGTGCTTCACATAGAGCTTCCAAACAATCCGACTGGGTTTCATCCCCTCTGCTGAGTCTTTCCATTTCCACCCCAGAAAGACTGAGTGGGAATCCACAGCTAAACAGGATTCCCAGGGGGTGGGTATCACTCTTGTTGAAATGTAGAATCTGTTTCAGGGAAAGGCAAGTTCCCAGCAGTGGGGTCAAACTCGAATGCACGGGTTCCCAGCAAGCCCTGGTCTCACAATACCTGGGATCTAGATGCCAGGAGTCCTGGTGGCATAGTGCTTACTCGGTGGGCTGCCACCTGCAAGATTAGCAGTGAGAAACCACCAGCCAGGAGAAAGATGGGGCTTTCCACTCCCCTAGAGAGTTATACTTTCCACTCCCCCAGAGAGTTACTCGTGTGTGAATGTGGTCTGCATACCATTGGCGTCTGTATTGATCGTGATGGGAGTTGTCTGAGCCCCCAATAAAATTATTTATTAAAAAAGGAGGGGGAAAGAGGAGCTTATGCCAAGGCCTCAAGTAGAAAATGTTTGGAAATGAAGATGGCAACATGCGTACAAATAGGCTTGAAACAAAGGATGTATGGAATGTTCGAAGAACTGTAAGAGTCTCCAATAAAGTCATTGGGAGGAAAAAAAAAAGAGTTAGTCTCAAAAGTTCACCAGGCAGTCCTCCTCCACCTTAGAGAGCTGCTTTCGGTTGGCACCAATTCATGGGCAGTGAGTTTGGGTTTCTGGTTTTGAGTCTATCGAATGTGAACCGAAAAATCCTTGCATCTCAATCCCGGTGCCATCCCTACAAAGCTCTGTGTTGACTGCGTGAGAGAAAAGAAGGACTATCAGATCTGCATTGAGCCTGAACAGCTCAGAAGTTTCGCTTTTTGAGAGCAACGCGCACCATTTCGTTTCCAGGAGCGGAGGCTATAAATCTTTCTCTAGGGGAGTAGCACGTTTGCCACCACAGACTAACAACAGGGTGGGGGGAGCCTCAGCAATTACCCACAGATTTGGGTAGGCCACAAGATAAAAGCATTATGAATTTGGGATGGAAGATTCTTTTCTCTGCCAAACAGCCATTTTACCACAGGGCGGTCGTACTCCTTTCCACTCCGGAGAGATCCATGCGGTCATTAAAGAGAGTGGGGGGGCAGGCCATGTCAAGCGTCACCTTGATGAGCCTCTGCACCTTCATCGGGAGAGGGGCACCTCTTTAAGAGGGCCCAGGTTCTGCCCCATCCCTTGGTGATCTTGTGGGGAGACCTGGCTCTGAATAGTGACATGGGGTGTCCCTATACAGAACCGCTCCTTTCGGAACCTTATTGATAAGCTGAACGAATGGTCAATGTCTTGAAGGATCCTCAAAGGCGCGGTGGTGTTGCACTTGGTTGATGACAGAAAGACTGACCCTTGGGACCCCCCTGCCCCCAGCCACTCTGTGGGAGGTAGGGGTGGCACCCTGCTTCTATAAAGATGGACAATCCTGGAAACCCCGTGGGGCAATTCCACTCTGCCGGCCACCTACAGTGCTGTCAGGAGTTGAAATCGACTTGACGGGACTGTGGATTTCAGCTTCCTCTTGGCGGAAGAAAAGCACCAGCTGTGGGTACAGGGCGCCGTGAGCTCTGTCACGTGATGGTGTGTGACTTGGGGCCACTCCTATGGAGAGGCGCCCCCAGCCCCCAGTGCGGATGGGCAGGGGAAACCACATATTCTGAAGCCCAGTGAGTGTCTTCTTATCTCAGCTCTACCATGACTCTGCCGAGCCCTGGTGGCGTAGTGGTTACCCGCTGGGCCGCTCACCCTGAGACTGGCAGTTCAAAACCACCAGTGGCCACTCCTCGAAAGAACGATGAAGCGCTCTACTCCGGCAAAGAGTTGCAGTCGCAGAAATCCCCAGGCGTCGTTCCACCATCTCCTGCAGGCTCATGATGAGTCCAAAAGGACTCGATGGCAGCGAAGGGGCCAGTACTCTGCCTGGCCATGGGAGAACGACAGGACTGCTGCTTCTCTCTGCTTGCGCATCTGTAGCAGGGTCGGAGACAAGAGCCCCGTTGCTGGGCTGTTGGAACGATCTCTAAAGCTCATAGATGTACCTTTCTTGGATGAGTGCCTTGGGCTGTGGAAGCACCAGCCCTTATTGGGACCCTAGAGTAGGTACCCCCAGTTTGCAGATGAGGAAGGGGCCACCAACAGTGGCCATGGCTGAGCAGATGACCCAAACCTAATAAAGTAAAGAAAAAGAGCAAGTCCTCTGGAGAGAGCCAGGGCTTTCTACTCCTGTAAGGAAACCCCCAGGGGCCAGTCTACCCTGTCCTAGAGGACGCTGTGCGTTGACAGAGACTCCACAGCAGTGCTTTTTTTTTTTTTTTTTGAGTTGTTGTGAAATCATATTGAATGCCTGGCAACCCCGGGGGTCTGAGAGGACTGAGCTCTTGGGGCTTTTCCAGGTTGATTTCCCAGAAGTGAATCACCAGGCCTTTCTTCCGAGAGCCTCTGGGTAGATCTGAACTTCCAACCTTTCCGTTCACAGTCGGTGCTTAACTGTTTGCGCCACTTGGCGTAGGGATTCTATGGGCCAAGGATGCAGGTGGAAAACAGCCAGCATCTCTTCCTTCCCTGCTCAACAATGTCTGGATCCTCTAGAGGGTCCAGAGGCTGGGGCCAGCTCTGCCTGCAGCCTTGTTCACGCATGTCTGTGGAGTGATGCTGGCTATCCGCAGAGAGCCTCAGTTCTCCTGCACAGGGGTTTCCACACATTGCTTCTTGGTACAGGCTTCCTCACACCTGGGGGGACTGGATTCAAAGGGGAAAGTCTCCAGGGAGAGAGGAGCAGGAAGAAGCTGTAAGGTCAAGTATGCCCTTGCCGGGGGCCCCAAGAAGCCTCCCCAGAGCTGCTTCTGTTCAAGGAGGCTTTTACGAAGCCTTGCCCTAATTCAGATGCAGGGAAAGTAGAATACATCTCTGGGTAAGATTCTAGAAAGCCTATGGGAACCGAAACAAGACTGTGGCTATTGTTCCACAGTACAACTTGTCCCTAGTACCTCTCCCAGGCTGCCTAGGCTGTCTGGTCAGTGACAAATGGAGGGAAGGAGCAGGGGACTCAAGACCTGGACCCAGAGCCCAGCTCTTCACCGCCATGCCCCGAGCACATCCATTTGTCACTTAGAGATGATAGCACCTTCTCACCCAGAATGCTGCAAAGGCGAGCTAAACCACTCGGGGTCCGAGCATCCTAATCTATAAAATGGGGCTGATAAGAGTCCCTATGTGGTGGTCATGTATTCAAGATGTCAAATGTCATGATTGAGATGTAGGGGTGGAGTCTAGTCTGTTAATCTGGAGATAGCTATTGAGTAGCCAATGAGGCCTCTGTGTGGGCATGGCTTTCTCCTGAGATTTCTGGGAAATCTCGAGGTATTTCCCTGGTAGAGATGAGAAGCCATCTCCCCAGTTGGAAGTCAGTCTCTGAGACAATGGACTACAGACAAGATGGCAGTGTTCCAGGAGCTGAAGGAGCCAGAGGAGAAGCCACTCAGCCTTACTCTGATGGAACCAAACATCTGAAGCTGGAGAAGCCACTTAGAGACCCCTGTCAGTGCTGAGTTGCTTCTACCACCACTGGATGCTGCTGATGGACCCTGAGTCCTAGAAGTGAGGAGCCATAGGGAGACCCCTGCCAACACTGGGATTCTGCACCCACTGACCTGTGACTTCGTGAGTTGGAAAGAGACTTTGTAGACTGGTATCGGGCATATGGGCTAATATTGGACTTATGACTTTGAACTCGACTGGGTTGGGATGCTTTCTCAATGTTCCATTCCTCTTATATACAAAACTTACGCTTATATCCATGTGTGTGTCTATGAATTTGTTTCTTTAGTCTACCTGGACCAACACACCCTGCCTCTTTGGGTGGCTAGCAGGATTAACTTACAGTCAAGAAGAAAGAAATGAGGAGCAGGTGGCACCATTCCCATGGGTTGATGAGTGCATGCTCTCCCCAGGAAGGAGGTCTACCTGAGAGACCAACTTGAAATGAAATGTTGGCTTCAGGACGATCTCTAAGGACTGGGTCTGGAGTGCCTGAGAAATGGAACTTCCATCTTATTCCGTACCATGTGGACAGCAACAAACAGCTGCTCACACATTCTCTACTTTCAGCCCTGTTGTGGCAATCTTACCACGTGCTGCAATTAATTATACTACTGCTTACCTTATATTAATTATCCTACAATAGCGTCTCCCCAATGAAGTTTTCAAAAATACCCTACACAGCAGCAAATTTTTAAACAATTTCTCTTAGGGAAGCTTAATCTTTAGGCAGAGAGGTACATGTAACTCACCAACCTGGATTTTCATTGCCTGATATTTGACTATCTAATAAGCAAGGTAAGCACGGGCATATCTGTGCTTAGTTACTAATCTTATAGCCTCTTTTTTTTTTTTCACTGTAGTCAAAGATTCTGCTTCTAGGTCTGGCTGGTATTGTTCTCCCAGCACCAAAGTTCCTCCCTCAAGAAATAAAGCCTCTCTTCAGATTTACAGTTCCCCACATGGAAGAGAAGTGCCCTAGTGGCACAGAGTTTAAAGCTCTGGGATGTTAAAGGAAACATTGCCAGTTCAAACTCATCAGCCACTCTGAGGGAGAAAGTGGAGGCTGTCTGCTTCCATAAAGATTCAGTCTTGGAAACACTATGGGGCAGTTCTACCCTATACTACAGGATGACAATGAGTCCAAATGGACTCACCCACAGTGAGATTGCGTCAACCAGGACAGAGCAACCACAACAAAATTAGCGTGTGCTTACTGGTCCTTGATTATTGATCTGTGACCAGTTTCACTTAAACACACATACACACCTTTGATGAATTCTGTGTGAACTATTCACTATGGATTAAGAAATAAGCACAACCAAGTCTGTAATGTCTTTGATCACTGGATAACCAGCCTCTGCTTCCAACCAAAGATGTTTTATGTCTTAATTCTGGGGACTGTACTTTTGGGGGGTCCTGCAGCTCCTGCATAAGCTGCACCCAGCTTTCCTCAGATCCCTAACAGAAGCAATTGAGTCCCTGGTACCCACAGTAATAACACATGCTGACAAAAACATGAAAGATAGACCATCTCTGCCTTAACTCATGTGGGTATCAGCAGAGGGGAAGAAAGCAAATTCTTTTAAAATACAGACAGAATCTTTTATCAATGAAAAACTGTCATCTGGTCTTTCTTATCTCTGTGTGCAGTGACAGGGGGATTTATCTTGCTTAGCTGCAAGGCTCCTAATGAATATCATGCCGGTTGTTGCCAAGGTGAGTAGTTTTTCATCACCGGGCAAATAGACATGTTTTACATAGGTGTCGCGGTGTGCACACGCCGCTTGTCATCCATCCCCTTGCCCTCCAAGGTGTCCTGAAGCCCACTTCACTCCCAGCACTCCCAGCCCTGAGCCCGCAGCTGAGCCATCCCATCCATCGGAAGGCCATCTCCGCACTCGGCCACATTATTGCCAACAAAACCACCGCCGGCCTGAGGGTTGAGGATGTCAACCTGCCTACAGTCGACGCTCGGCAAACCTCAGTCCACGTTGGCAAAGAGGACGCCGCCAGGAGCGCAAGCTCTCTAGTAAGTAACAAGTCACTCCCTGGGTTGGTGTTGTTGTTTTTAAATGTGTCTGTTTTCCTGTCAACCTGCCTTTGATGATCCCTGCTCCACGGGCGTCCTACCTGGATGACAGCTGCAGTGTGTGCAATACCAGGGTAATAATATTCATTGAGCATTTTCTGTGTGTCGGGGTTTATGCAGAACATGTGATGTGTCTCAGCTTATGTCATCATATGAATAGTCCTTTGAGACCATACTATCATTGGCCCTTTTATGCAGAGAAGGGAACTAAGGCACAGTGTGGTCTCCTAGGCAGGAGAGAGCAGAGCCCAGAGGGCGAGGGAGGTGAGCTGGGTGCAGAACCTGCCATATCGCAGGGGTCCTGCTGACATAGCGGTGACACACTGCGCTACTAATCACACACAGGTCAGCAGTCAGAAAGCACTCTGCAGAAGAAAGACTGGATTTTTTATTCTTGAACAGAATTGCAGTCTCAGAAACTCTCATCGGGTTGTTTGGAATCAAAAATCCACTCAATAGCAGTGAGTCTGCCTGTTTTCTTTTTCCGTGTTGTTATTTTTATTGCCAGGCTAGATGGCACGGCCACATCACTTCACGACTGCTTGCTGAACGCTTCAGAAAAGTCACCCCCTCATCCCAGTCACTTCCTCCCAGGGCCTTCAGCAGATCTGTGGTGCAAAGGGAGAAGCATCGTTTCTCTTCAAGAAAACATACCCCCCCCACTTCCTATGTGAAAGCAAGCCCATCACAGAGAAACAGTCCCCCACATGCATCAAGCCAGAATCATCCTCCAAGTAGAAGCGTTCTAGCTGAGAAGGGCTAAACGTTCTGTCTGCTGAGAGTTAAGATTATAACCGAAGCCCGAGAACTGAAGGAAGATGGAATTCCAGGTCTCCACAAAAACAGGAAGCTGGTTAGCTCAGGGGACCCAACAAAGATTGCTCAAAGGCAGCCAGTTGCGTTGGAATGGCAGAATTCCCTCTACCCCTATCCCACACGCATCAGAACAAAACGTTGTCCAGGCCTACACCAACCCCATTGCAAAAGGGACTGTTGGGAGACATGGTGCTGGCTATGGATGATCTGGGAAAGTGACCACCCAGAGGGCTTTAGTCCAGAAACTCCATGCACAGGCTGAGATGTGTGCCGGCTATGCATGCGATGCATGAACTGGGAATCCAAGCTGGGTCTCCCTCCTGGCCAGGGAGAATTCTACGCCTGAGCAACCACTTCTTTGACACAAGTTCTCAGCCTAGAGCACCTTGTTGGCCTTCTTGGTTATGTGCCAAAGCTTGGGGGCATTGAATTGGATATTCTGAAGCAAGGAGTCTGTTCCCTACACTTGGAAAGCCAGTATAGTTCCTCTTGTTTATTTCTTTTACCCTTTTTAAAGTCATTTTACTGGGGGCTCTTACAACTCTGATCACAATCCATACACACACCCATCATGTCAAGCACATTTGTCCATTTGTCGCCATCACCATTCTCAAAACATTTTCTTTCTACTTGAGCCCTTGGTATCAGCTCCTCATTTGTCCCCTCCCTGGTGAACGCTTGATAATTTATAAATTATTACTATTTACCTCTTGTTTCTTTTAAGTACACATTGCAAACTAAGAAGCACTTCTGTCACAGGGAGCGCATGCAGTGGAAGTGTCAAACAAACGACAAGCATCATTTGCCATTCTGCAGACCAAGGTACAGACAGGGGAAGGCCACTTCTAGAAGAGGCTTCAGCGAGGGTTGCATCCCAGGTCTCTGAATGCCTGGGGGCCACTGTTCCACCCCACTGTGCCCCACAGAAGGGGCTCAGTGTGGTGAACATTAGCTGCTGACCACAGACTGGGGGCTCATAAGGTATCACAGGGACCCATGGTCAGCTGATCTTCCACCTGATCCATTCTGGATTTGTGCTAGGTTTCAATATTTCTCAATGATTTTTCTTGACAGATGCTTTCTCTCTGACTTATTTTAATACTGCTGCTGATCTTTTTCTTTAAAAAATATACCCTGTTTTCATTAGTATGTATTTGGGGGGGGGGGGTTGCTTTGGTATGTTTCCCAGCTGATGAAGCACAGAAGGGGTGGATGCACAGAGACAATCATTGAAGCAATGACTTGTCGGGGATGGGAGGTGTAAGGGGAATTGGAGAGCAAATGGTGACTACAGGAGGGTTCACTGAAACAGATGGTGGTAGTGTACACATAATCCTTTTTAAATATGACTGAACTATGGAAGTGTATGATATATTAATGTCACCTCCCTCCAACTATTGAGAGGGCAGGAAGGGGGTGCTGGTGGTTCAAACCAAGCACCTGCTCTGTACAAACTCTCTTAAACCCACCGCAAGAAGTTATACTCAGCCCTACAGGAGTTGGTCAGAAGGGGGTCCACAGCAGCGGCTCCAGTGACAGGGGCGCGCACAGAGCTCAGTGCAGACCCAGTGGAGCCCTGGTTTCCTTTCCATCTCTCCGCTCTCGCTCCCTCCACACTCCGGAGAGGGGCTAGGCTACCCACTGCAAGAAGGCCCCTCTGTGGGACAAGGTGACAGGGTTAGACCCCTAATGGCTTCTGACGGAGCATAGTCATTGGCGATGACCCTGGGCCGCGCGCCCCTCTTTTCCTTGGCAGCCCCAACAGGCAGCTCAGTCACCAGCCTTCTGCACCTGCACACCAGCCATGCGGGGCCCCCAGAGGCTGCCATGGCCCTGCTCACGCCTGTTTTCCAGGAGCACTACGGAGGGGGGTGGAGGGAGGCTTATTAGATGCAGCAGGGTGCTCAGCTCGCCAAACACTCGAGTGGTTCTCAGTCAGGCATGAACCAGTCTGCAGCCCAAGATGGTGTGGGGGAAGGGGGGAAGAGGGAGGAGAAGAGATGAAGGAGGGGCCGGGGAGCTACGCAGGACCCTCTCCTTTCCCTATATGGGAGAGCGGCTGGCTGTACACTGCCCCCCCCCACCCCCCTACATATGATGTCACCAAAGAGAGAATCAACGCTGATTAGACTCTCGTCGAAGTTAACCAAGTAATATTCTCAACACTTAAGCCAATGAGCATCAAGGGGTGTTTCAAGGCTCCGCGTGCGGCGGGCTGGCCTCGGCCAAGCTGAAGTCATAAAGCATCCTGTCTTGAAATAAGCACGGACGGGGATTGATTGCTGGTGATGCTCAGTCAGTGCAGAGGCGCGAGGGGGGAGCGAGTGTGAACACGAATGAAGGTCACCGCCGCCTTTAGAGCCGACGGACTGTTCTCTTTGTTCTGTGACCCTGTGACTGTGGTGTCACCGAGTTGGAGATAGAGGGCTGCTCTTCTTGCTTTCCAGTCCCCCAAGAGAAGGTGCCATCCGTTGACCACAACTGAGCCATGATCGATTGAAAGTCAAATGTCCTTGGAAACACGCTCGGGCAGAAGTCACATGGAACCACATGATCACACAAGAATCATCATCGGTGGCTTCAAGTTTCCCCGGCTTCACTTATGGAGGACGAAGATCGTATTCATGCTTCTAGTTCTGAGTCTATTTGTGCATACCAATATTACTACTGTCTTTGATGCTTAAGGCTGCTTTAACAGAAATACTGCCAGTGGGTGGATTTGCCAAACAGAAATGGGCTTTTCTCACAGGGTGGGAGGCAAGAAGCTGGGATCCAGGCCACTGGCTTAAGGGAAGGAGTGCTACCCAGGCCCCTAACACGTATAAGTATATAAAAGAGATGGCTGCAGAAAACTAACCAATGCAATTTTGAAGACTGAATTCTTTCCCCAGAACCCACTGATGCCCCCTCGCAGGATATGATCCAAATGAACTCCACTGCCAAAAAGTCAACGCGACACCATAGGGCAGAATAGAATTGTCCATTGATCTTTCCAAGACTGTAAATCCTTACCAGAGCAAAAAGCTTCATCTTTCCCCCAAACAGCAATGGGTGGATTCAAACTGCTAGCTTTGTAGTTAGAAGCCCAGTCAGTAACCCACCAAGGCTCCTTTTCCATGCATTCGCCCAAGACATACTAGAAGATACTCTAAGTGAAAGCCAAGTGCTCAAGTCCATGGGCACCACTTGACCACAGTGCCTTTGCACAGCCTGCAGCAGTATCTACAATAAAATCTTGCAGATATTGCAATATCTACAATAAAAGGCCAGGGAAACAAACCCCAGATTGGTATGGAGGGGGAAGTTCAGGGTCAGGGGCCCCAGAAGCTTGGTTGGCTATTGGAAACAACAGAGAACCACATGGAAGAAGCTCACCATCATGAGATGTCAATGGAATCAGGCATCAAAGGCCTAGAATGAAGAGGGGTGGGTGTGCAGAGTACCGACCCAAATCCCATCTGTACACAACTGGACATCCCCAGACAGAAGGCTCACAAGGAAGCCAGTCAGGGTACAGTAGAGCACCGATGAAACATACAGTTTTCCTCTAGTTAAGTGGTTCTCTACCTTCCTAATGCCACGACCCTTTAATATAGTTCCTCATGTTGTGGTGACCCCAAACTATAAAATTATCTCTGTTGCTACTTCATAACTGTGATTTTGCTACTGTTATGAATCAGGCAACCCCTGTGAAAGGGTCGTTGGATCCCCAAAGGGGTTGTAACCCACAGGCTGAGAATCGCTGCTCTAGTCCTTTAATACTTCCTCCCTGCCACTATGATGGCCCCAATTCTACCTTACAATTCTGGCTATACCAGATGCACAGTGGTACATATAAGAACTGGAAACACAGGGATTCCAGGACAGATAAACCCCTTACAACCAATAATGAGAGTGGCAATATCAGGAAGGAAAGGGGACAATTGGGGTGAGAAAGGGGAAAGTGATTACAAGGATCTACATATAACCCCCCTCCCAGGGGGACAGAAAACAGAAAAGTGGGTGAAGGGAAACATGGGTCAGAGTAAGATGTGGAAAAATAATAATAATTTATAAATTATCCAGGGTTCATGTGGGAGGGAAGGGGGGGGAATGAGGAGCTAATACAAAGGGCTCAGTAAAAAGAATATGTTTTAGAAATGGTGATGGCAACATATGTGCGAATGTGCTTGACACAATGGATGGATGCATAAATTGTAGTAAGAGCTGTATGAACTCCAAATAAAATCATTTTTAAAATAGAGGAATTTTCCCTAGGGAGAAGAAAATAGATCAAACATGCTTAGAGACATACAACAGTGTGTAGAGTTGTGAATACCACCCCACCCAGCACTGACCATGGAAGCAACTAGGTGCAGGGGATGGGGGATCAAAGGCTTTCCCCCTACAGACTCTTACCTGCGTGCTAGACTTTCCTCTGGCTACCTCCGATCCATTCCCTCGGTGCTCCATTAAGTGGAAGCCTAGATGCCAATGAAACCTACATTAGTATAAACATCCAAATGTGATCTCCCAGCAGTGCAGCCCTCTCTTAACACCTTGATAACTGGTGGTCTGTGGCCTCTGCTTCTGCAGATGCTGGTCCAGTTTCCCCAGGCTCTCAGGCTGCCCATAGATGAAGCAACAGAAGCAGCTCATTTAATTCAATAAGCAAACCAGCCACCAGCACCACCACCACAACAAAAATCCTTGTTATTAAATACAAAAGCAAAGATCCAGACTCTGCCTGGCCCCCTGGGTTTGTTCTTCTTCTTCTTCAAATAATCCCATTTTTTCTTCCTGGTTGGATCCATTTTCTGACCAGGCAAGCTCTCTCCCCTCAGAGAAATTAAAAAAAAAGAGAGACAAAAGAAAATACCAAACCTGATGCAATACAGTCTCCCATGCTGTGTGTCCTTCCATTTTTCTGCTATTGATAAAGATTTCGAATTAGAAAGTTGGAGGAAAGAAATATGCTTTGGAATATAAAACTCTTGAGAGCCTATCTTTTGAGTCCATGCAGAATCCTTCCCCAAAGGCCTCGGTATTGGTACAATCTGTGTGTGCTGAGGTGCAGGGGAGACTTTGCCTGTGAGTGAGGACACAAGGCACTATCCAGGTACTAGTCAGTGGAACTGACCCTGAACTACGGGGTCTTTTCTCCTTGGCAGCCATGCCAGGCAGCTCAGTCACCGGCACTGTGGGGTCACAAGCCACGGCCCCACGTTTCTCTATAACGGGGCTTTCTCTCTGGGCCTCACCTTATATTCTTACATGCTAAGGTTTCCAGTGACTTTAATGCAAGTTCCATGCATGTAAGGCCTATAGCCTTGGACCCTGAGGGAGTGTGAAGTGACAGCATAATAGAGAAAAATCACTTTCACAGGCAACAGTGACAGCTGGGCCGGCATGAGAAAAAAGGGGAAAGGGCTTAGGTGAGACAAATTACTGAATGAGATGATCACATGAAAAGCCCTTTTTACAGCTGCCACTAAGAAATCCAGAAAATATAAAACACATGAAAAGGGAAATAAAAGCATTTGTAGCTCTTTTTCCTTTCTTTCTTTCCCCATTAAAGGTGTGGTGCATGTTTAAAATTTTCTCCAAAGAGCCTCGAGATTCTAAATCATAAAAGCGAATGGAAAACTGTGGCTATTTGGTTACTGGGATGAGGGGAAACTGGGGGTATGGGGTTTGTAATTCTTATCCAACCAATAAAGCACAAACTATATGTCTGCTGGAGAAATCCTGAAAATTTCCATGAGTCTCCCGCATAACACTCTGGCTTCCATGACTTTGGATATCCCATGACTTAGGATCACCCGTGTACAGACTCATCTTCCAACACACACAAAAAGGGCGAAGGCAGTCTTAGAGCCATTGCAACTCCCCAACTGATGCGTGGCGTCAGCCACTTAAAAATAGAACAGACATTTCCTTCATAAACTCCTTGGGGAAAGGCCCGTGAAATGAAAGCCCGCGGTGGCAACACTATTTTAAAGGGACGGTGGTGATGTGGCAGGGTGGGCAGGAATCCCAAAGGGAGACTTGAGAGATCTGGTGTCTGGTCTGGAGTCTGCTGCTCACTCTTTGTGCGATTGGGGGCCCTTGTGACTCCTCGGTCTGACACTCGTCAGTCAGTCAGTCCGTTGTACTGTGGTGGTTTCTGAGACACTGTAATGCTATTTCAAAAGGCAGCAAGGTCACTTATGGCAGACAGGTTCAGCAGAGCCTCCAAACTGAGAAAGACTAGGAAGAAGATCTAGTGATCTATTTCTAAAAAAAAAAGAAAGAAAGAAAGATCATTGGCCAATGAGAACCTGGGAGAGCACTGTCGGATAATCTGAGGAGCTGGACTATTTGAAAAAGGGCATCAGGACTGGAGGGAGACTCGTGAACAACCTGCAAGATACAGAGGACAGCACTTTGCTTGGCAAAAGCAAAGAGGGCCAGGGGGTGGACAGATGTGAAGATCAAAGACGGCAGACTTCAGAATGGATGCCCCTCGAGGTAAAGGAGAGACATCCTCACCATGAAACTGTAGTGATAAATGGAGACAAGATGGAAGTGGTCAGGGATTTCATGTGACTCCGATCCACAGTTAATACCCACGGAAGCACGAGGAGGAGGTCACGGTGAGCTCGTGAACATCCTCCTTCCCTACCAGGTCTACGTCGGTGCTCGACGACACCAGAATTGTGTGTTGCTCTTGACATTGCTGCTGGGGGGGTCATCAAGTCCATTCCAACCCAGAGGGACCACCAGGAGCCTTCCAGACAGACCGGGTAGAATAGACATGGGAGTTAGAGCACAGGACAGAAGACAGAAACTAGCGTCTTGCTCTGGGATAGTGTGGGGAACCACTCCTGGGTACTGATCCTTCAAGGAAGGGGCAGGGGGCATTATTAAAGGTATCTGTTTGCCGTCGGTTGGAGGTGCACTGACTCATGAATAGAGATCTCCTCTTTTCCCTTATCACAGAGATAGTAACCTTGCTCTAGCAATGAAGAGCGGACTCCTATTCATTTTAACATTCAGTCTGTTTGAGAAATGCCCCCGTTTTAAGCAGAGAGTTAGCATCCCGGAAGAAGAACGACAACAAGATTCAAAAGTGGAAAGCAAACAGATCGTTTGGCTAGCAGTAGGTGTCGTTGTTGTTGTTGTTGTTGTTGTTGTCAGATGCCATTAAACTGGTTCCGACTCATAGCGGCCATAGAAACAATAGAACAAAATACTGCCCACTTCTGTGAAGTACGCACTAGCGCCGCTATATTTGGATAGTAATAGAGGATCTACTTTTCACCTGTCTTCTATTCCCCACGAGAAATTACAGGTGGAAGGCAGAGGGCATGCAGGACAACAAAGCCAGAAAGAAATAACCAAACATAAGCACACTCTGCTGGTCACATGGTGGGAGGTGGTCAAGGATGCACCAAGCAGCACAACTCCATGATGTGGCCCCAGCACTAAAAAAAATAACTACATAAAACAGATGAAAAGCCGACTCACTGAATCCATTCTGAGTCACAGCAACTCCCTATAGGGCAGGGTAGGACTGTCCCCTGTGGGTTTCCAAGACTGTCCAACTTTATGGGCATAGAAAGATGCCCCTTTCTCTCACACCAAGGCTAGTGGTTTCCACTGTTGACCTAGAGTGAACAGCCCAACACAGACCAACTCTGCCACTGGGTCTCGTCAGGGGGTCAGAAATACTAGAGCACTGATATCCCCCAGCAAGACAAAGATCGAGATAAAGAGGAAGAGGTGAGGAGAAGAGAGAAGCAAAATGGAGAAATTATTAAAATAAAATAGGTATCATCACATGCCTTTTCATAGCATTTCAAATGCAAATGCATCCATTAAGGAGGGGAATTTTTTGAACTGTCGTGTAATATGACAGTTGCACAGTGAGAACATCAAAGCCGTCACAGTGATTGAGACGTGAGCAGCGTTCGGAGCCGCCACCTTCAGAGCAAAGCCCACCATATGTCCCTCTCCCTGCCGCTCCTACCATGGACACTGGGCTTCAGGTGAGCAAGCTAAGAGGATCATCCCCCAGGAATGATGGGGTGACACTTCAGCTGAGCTGGAGCTCAGCTACAAAACCATGGGCCCCACATTTTCCTCTTCCATTCCTTCTGTGAATACCACAGATACATTCACTAGCATGGCAGAGCTGGCATGGGGACAGCATGGCATGTGGACATAGACAAACACAGCCCTGATGGCTCTCCAGCTTCCAGCCCAGCTGCTCTTAGGAAAGAACTCCCCTGTGTTCTGGAGTTACCCTGCCGCCCCCACCCCCTCCCACCCTACACACTGCCCTCTGCCGATGCAACTCCACAATGCTGGTTTCCACAATGCTGCAGTGATTCCAAGGAACAGAGATACAGACAGAAAGAGAATGAAATCAGACAGAAGGAACATCAACACAAGGGCACACCCTCACCCTGGGAAAGGATCACTGTGGAACCTGAAGAATGTGCCTCAGAATCACATACCTATAGAAGATAGAAGATACTACTTACCCACCTGTTCCTGCCCCCATTGGCAAGGACCTCCCCACTGGACACTAACCAGCTTGCTCTTCCTGGGCAGTTTCAGGGTGGGCTCCTGCAGTGCCCGCATCCTGTCAACAGAGAGGCTCCACGGAAGAAGAGGGGCATACACAAGGTAGCTGAGACAAGGTTCTATGGAGACCTAGCTGCATGGTGCCAGTGCAGCCGCAGTCAAAGATAGGCAGAGAGAATGGCAGGCAGGACATGAGAGGTGTCTAATACTGTCCTTATAATGACAATGTAAACCAAGTATTTTTTTTCTTTTATTGTTAATTGTCGATGTCCATTGAATCCACTCAGTCGGATTCAAATGTTCACAATTGATTGAAAAGTATCCTTTTTGCATCAAGATGTCTCCCTTCTCAGACAGGCTTCCTTTCTCAGACAGACCTCTGGTACAAACTTCCTGACTGTTCTTTCTCTGAGAGCCAGTAGTCGGAGGCTCACTCTGGAAGGTCAAGACTAAATATTAACTAGAGTCAACATAAAATCCAGGACAGCGTCTCCCATTCCTAATGACACCTCTTGACTTCAGGCTCTTCTCAGCTCAGGCCTGGCCTACCCTTGTCATCCCCCAACTCCTGCCTGCACGGTCCCCCCCCCCCCATCAACCCATTCCATAGAATGTCAACTGTGGCCAAAGGAACACTAGATGGGTGTCTGCTTTTGAACTGTGCCACTTCCAAATTCAAGTGACATTTGGTATTCTCCCATGCAGATAGAGTAGCTGACATGCCTAAATCTGGCATCCAAGACTTGAAGCTAACGCACCAAGTTTAGTTCACTTAATGCCCCTGCTCCAACCTTGTCATTTGGCCTACAAGAACACACACACACACACACACACACACCACAGCACACTCTTCACAGCCCTGTCCATCCTAAACTGTTGTCACCACATGTCAGGTCCTGGAGCTCAACCCAGACCTTCAGGCCTGAGGTGAATTTGTGAAGTTCCATTTCCAGCCCCATTTCAAGGAGAGTAGAGCTGCCCCCATAGAATCATCTTTGCTGTCATCTTGATGGAAGCCCATTGCCAGGCCTGACTTCCATGGTGCACCAGGATGGGTTCGAAGTTCCAACCTTTTGGTTAAGCAACCCGGAGCATGGCCACTTGGCTGCCTGGTCTGTCTCCTCCTGGCGGACCTGAGAAGGCTACATGCTGAGTAGACAGCAGAGTCAGGAGCACGAGCATGCCCCAGATCCCCTCAAGGTGTTCTTACCCCAAACCCTGGGCCCGAGGGGCCCTGTGTGTGCCCACCCAGCCCAGCGGCTGCCCAGCATGGGGAGAGGGAGGCCCAGCTCAGTAAGACAGGAATCCTCCGCTGTTTGCCTCAGGCGCCCCAAAGGGCTGGTCCGTGGATGCTGGACTTTTGAAATCTAGTCCGTATTTTCACTTTGAGCTAACCCTCAGCATTTTCCACGCATCTCCAAAGTCCTGAGCATGCGCTGTACTTTACTGGTAATAACTAAAGGAACTGCTGTGCAGTGAGTCTGAAAACACATTTCTTGAGTTCTTTATTATTCTGGAAGTACTGACAACTACTTAAGTATATACATTTGTATTTCTATACATGTATCTAGATACACATACACTTACGCTCACATGCTCACATCTACAGTCAAATGACCACATAGAGAGTGCAATGGGGATTTTATAATCATCATGGGCACACCCCCCCACACAGCTCATCCATCCTTACTGCCTCTGATGCAGAAAGGGAGAGTGGGGTGCAGCAACCTCCTGCCCCTAACTAACTTGTTGCTGACCCCTGGCAGTTGACAGCCGAGCAAGACTTCAAGGAACTTGTTACTTAGAGCTTGGATTTCAGGCCAACATCTTCCTGGATTTCTAATGAAAAACGGATCCTTCCCCCCGCTTTTGAAGTGCTCTTTGGGAATTGTTTGAGTGTTCTCTGCCATCTTTTATACCCAGCCTAGGGACTCTGACAAACCCTCTCTTTCCCTTCAAAGGCTTGTTAACTACGTGATGAATACACCTGTCACTTCCAATTCTAACCGTACTTTCTGTGGTGATGGCTGTAGAATTTGGTATCTATGGCAACTTTTCAGTGGCTCAACATCGATTAAAAAATGATTGGCTTATCAGGCTTGCTTGGATGATTGATGGAAATGATCAGTTACTCAAAATAATCACGGCACATAAAGGCTTTTGATGAGCTCGTCTTTGCAGGATTCTGAAACTTTAGATTTAAGTTCTTTTTTTTATTTAATTTTTATTATTTCCATGCAAAAGTAACTGGGATTTAATTCTACTAAAGTAATTACAAGTTAAATTAGACTGTCTCGACATAGGAGGTTTGATTCAATCCACACGGCTTATGTAGAAGCCAAATGCTGCTTTTCGTCTGTTCTAGAAAATTCCCTTCTTGATTTTTCCCCCTAATATCTCCAGGTCAGAAAATAATTTAGGTTTTTAAAATATCGAGTGCAGTATTGAGACATTTTAAGCAGACTTACACTATTAGCAAATTAATTATACACCTTTTTATTCTAACACAAATGTGGAAAACCAGGAAAGAAAATATTACATGGCGGAAACATTAACTAAAGCCCGACCTTGGGAACTTTAAATGCCTGATTTATTCATAAATCCCCAACCAAACCCTCCGCTATTGAATCAATACTGATTCCTTGCCACCTTCTCTGGGGTTCCTTCCATCGTAGATCTTTAACACCAAACCACATCACACCCACTCCCATGCTGTTCATGTCAGCTCCTAACTCAGAAATGTCACTGCTGGTGAGTCAGTTCATTCCAACTCACAGTGACCCCCTAGGACAGCTCAGAGCTGGCCCTGTGGGTATGGAAGGCTGCAGCTCTCTGCTGGCACAAAAAGTCCAGTCTTTCTCCAGAGGAGTGGTTGCTGATATTGAACTGCAGACCCTGTAGTTAGCAGGCCAATACACAGCCCACTAGGTCACCAGCGTGAACCTGCACGGCATTTCACAGACTCGGTAAACCTTGGTGGGAACAGACAGCCCTGACTTATCTCCTGAGAAGCAGCTCGTAGTTTGAACGGCTTAGGTTGCCATTGGCAGCCTCATCCACCGCACCAGAGTATATTTTAAATCAGTGTTTCCCAGAATGGTATTCTGTACGAGTGAGGGTATGCCAGGTGATTTCAGAGGGCTACAGTGAAGTTGGGGCGGGGGGGGGGGGGGTTGGGTTATTTTTTGCTTCTTCAGCAGCTCAGTATTTTTAAGGAACTCGACCAGTGAGTTATGCTTTGGGTTGCTAACCACAAGGTCTATTTGTTCCTCAGGGAAAGATGGGGCTTTCTCCTCCTATAGAGATTTGCATCTTTGGAAGCCCGCAGGGCAGTTGAGTCAGAATCCATTTGAAGGCAGTGAATTTTATTTCGTTTGTAAGCATGTCTGTGATGTCGAGCCTAACCTTGCTTAAGGTGAGGTCCCACTAGGTTTTATCAATTGGGTGCTGTTTTCTTTATTTCACTTGTTGGTAGGTGACATCTGGTCAGTTACAAGCAACACAGAGAATGCTGTTTTACCACCCCACATACAACAGAACAAAACTGCTGGGTGCCGCACCAGCCTCGCAATTGCTATGCTTCAGTCCACTGAGGCAAACACTGTGTCAATCCATCTTGTTGAGGGTCTCCCTCTCTTTCTACCTGTCTAGTTTCCCCAGCATGATGTCCTTCTCCTGGGGCTGCTATCTCCTAAGAACCTATCCAAGGTACTTAAGATGAAGTCTTGCCATCCTTGTAAGCTGCTGCACTGCTTCTGAGACAGAGCTGTCAGTTCTTTTGGAAGGTCATGATACTTCCAATATTCTTCACCAACACCAGAGTTAAAGTGCATTGTTTTTTCTTCGGTCCTCCTTATTCAATGCCCACCTTGCATGCGCATAGGAGATGATGGGAAATGCCATGGCCTTGGCCTCAAAGGAGTTGCTATGAAGAGAACAAATGGCAGTGGTAGATAAGCTTGGGATGACTAACGGCAAAGGAAACAGCTCAAATCTACCAGCTGTTCCTTTGGAGAAAGATGTAAAGTCTGCTGCCTTAGCGATCCATAACCTCAGAACTGCTGTAGGGGTTGCTGTGAGTCAGAAAACACCCACTGGCCGTGGGTCTGGTTTGGAGTTTGGAATAAGGTAGAACTCCCCTCACCCAGAGATGAGACCTGATTTTGATTCCTATACAAAACTCCTTGTGAGCACCCACCACTCATGCATCAAGAGAGACTTGCCTGCTGTCATGATGCTTATCAGGGTTCTCTGTAGCTTACTGATAAAGACAGACTAGGAAGAAAGACCTGTTGATTAGATTCCAGTAATCAGCTCCTGGAGACACAATGGATCCCACTCGTCAGAAGTGCTGTGAATTGTGGGGATGACCAAGGAGCAGGCGGCCCTTGACTCTGTTGTGCATGGGACCCCCATATACTGGAAGCTGACTGGACAGCAGCTAACCACAGCAAGGATGCGCTACTGAACTTAGGAACAATGGCAAACATTGTGTGGACAACAAATAAATTTGGAGGGTGAGGTTGAATATAAAACTAGCCAAACCCACCAACCCCCCACCCTTCTTGCTTCCATATCTCTTTATAAAGTGTGGTACAACAAGAGGCAGAATCTATTTCTCTACCCATAAATTCTGCCTGGCCTGTGGCTAGCTTCAGCCCATCAGACATTAGCCAATATGCTGAGGGCAGAAGCTGGAAAAGTGCTTGTTCATTGGACCTGCCCTCTAGCCCAGGATACCTTGCTGGAAGATTAGATAGCATGTGAAGCAGAACAAGGGCAAGGGATACTCATCCAAACCCTTCGCTGACCCAGCTGCCAACTATGGGTACATACCTGGAGTCCCAGTCCAGGTGAGCAATGCCCATTCAGAGCAGCATAGCCATCCAGCTGAGTCCAGCCTAATCATCAACTTACAGAATCCAGAATGAAAACCAACCCTTCTGTCTCATCAGTTCTGCTTCTTTGGTCTAGTGGTAACAATGGCTTCGTAGATCCTCTAGAAAGTTGGCCTAACACTGACACTAAAGAAAATAGTTACCAGCTCCAGATGATCCCTTAGGTGTCAGAGCAGAAATGCATTCCATGGGGTTTTCAATGGCTGTCTTGTTGTTTTCACAAAGAGATGACAGACTCTTTTTCCCAAAGCACCCCTCTCTTTTGGGTTATCAGACAAATGCGTTCACTATTTACCCGACCCAGAAAGTTTGAGGTACCCTTAAAAAAACAAAACAATTTTTTGTCCATTCTGACCCTCTAAAAACCCACTGCCATTGAGTTGATTCCGACTCATAATGACCCTATAGGACAATGTGGAATGGCCCCTGTGAGTTTCTGACTTTCTCTTGAGGAGTAGCTAGCAGTTTCCACCAGTTGACCGTGTTGTTGATAACAATACATCACCAGGGCTCTAGTAATCCCCTAAGACAGAACAAAACTGCTCCAGAGGCTTTCAGAGGCTTTCCATACCAATGGAAGAGACTACCTCATCTTTCTCCCATGGAGAGACCAGTGAGCTCAAACCACCGGCCTTCAATTTGCAGCCTAACACAACGCATGGCTCTACCTGGGCCTCTTAAGGTGCACTTCCAACACTAAAACCAAACTCACTGCCATTAAGTGGATTACAATTCATAAAGAACCTACAGGACAGAGCAGAACTGCCTGGGATTCCAGGATTGTAAATCTGCACAGAAGAAGAAAGCTCCATCTTTCTCTCAGTGTTTGGCTGGTAGTTTCAAAATGCAAACCTTGCAGTTGGCAGCCCAGTGGGCAACCACGATGCCATCAAGGCTCCTCAAAGACAGTCTTAGGCTGGGTTTGCTAGATAAGTGAAGCATAGAAAGAGTTTTATCTCCAGGAAAGGATTATAGAGGCTGCCGAGTTCCAAGCTAAGTTCAGGTGTCAAACTGGGTGTGGCGCCATGTGCTTATGTTAATTTTATGATTGAAATGTAGGGGTGGAGTCTAGCCTGTTAATCTGGAGATAGCCATTGAGTAGCCAATGAGGCCTCTATGTGGCCATGGCTTTCTACTGAGACTTCTGGGAAATCTCGCGATATTTTCCTCATGAAGATGAGAAGCTCTCTTCCTCAGTGGTTGGGAGCTAGTTTGAGAGATGAATCACGGACAAGACAAAATGGCAGCATCCAAGAAGCTGGAGGAGCCAGCGGAGAGACCACACAGCTCCCTGATGGAGCCAGACCTCTGAAGCTGGGGTGGCCACATGGAGACCTCTGTCAGCAATGAGTTGCTTCTGCTGTCAATGGACCCTGAGCCCTGGAGGCGAGGTTCCCTGCCAGCATCGGGATTCTGCACCCACTGACCTGTGACTTCGTGAGTCGGGAAGAAGACTTTATAGACTGATTTTGGATGTATGGGTTAATATCGGACTGATGACTTTGAACTGGTCTGGGATGGGATGCTTTCTTCATGTCCCATACCTTTTGTATATAAACCCTTTCCTTATATCGATATGCATGTCCTTGAATTTGTTCCTCTAGTCTACCCGGACTAACACACTGGGAGCTTCTCCTGACTTACATAGCTACAGAGAAACAATTAAGATCAGCAGGTCAGCTATTAGACTACTAGCTCACAGACTGCAGAAAACAAGTCCAAGAAAGGTAGATAAGTTGACAGGCTGCTGGTTCACAGGCTGCAGATGCTGATGAGTCCTGAGAACAGGGCATCAGATGAGGGTGAGACAGATACAAGATCCAGAACGTGGCAGTTACATAACCTCCTATCAACTTTCTAGCCCATTGATCAGGTCACAGCTTAATGACCTCATTTGGAGAAACAAAGGAGATAAATGGATCTAGACTGCTGGAGGTGAGATACACTCCCTGCTTCATCTTCCTGCTGACAAGACACATGGGACTGCACTGATAGAGCCAAAACCCTGGAAATGGCGAGGTCACATGGAGACCCATGCCAGTGCTGAGATGCTTCTACCACTACTGGATCCACCAGACTTTCTACTCACGGGCCTGTGGTCTTCCTGCATTCTGCGTCATTGCATGTGATGTAGGGTGGTATGGTGTGTGTGTGTGTGTGTGTGTGTGTGTGTGTGTGTTTTATGCAGACCATACTCCCATTACAACTGATTGACTGATAATATCAGATCACATCATGGAGGATAGTCACAAAACTACCAAATTACCTCATTACATAATTGCCACTGCAAATCATGGCCCAGTCAACTTGTCACTCAACCTTAACCACCACAAAGACCTCATACATCTGGTTTTCTGCTGCTGTTAGAAATACAGTCAGTGTGGCCTCTGGTTTTGCCAGAGCCCTGGTATAACACTAACTAGCCTTCTAGCCTTCACACTCTGCCTTTCAGCCACTGAGAAGTTGTGACTTTATATTTATTCAAGTAATGCCTTTCCCTCATAAGAATGTGAATTCTAAGAGAGTAAAGAACAGTGGCTGGTTTTCCTCATCAACTTACCCTTAGCACTGAAGTCAGTACTTGACAGATACTAAATGTTTGCAGAGTAAATAACATGTTGAGCAAAGACTTTGCTGTGTTTTGGTAACCACGCAGGTCAATATGATATGCAGATCTGGCAATTTTCCCTACCGATGGATTCATGCACTCAGGAAACAAACAAGTCTTCCGTGTGGTAGGTCCCGAGACCACAAATAAGTTGCACATCGACCACCAACCTAGTTAGGTGTCAAGCCAACCCCCCTGAAAGCTGTTATCTTATTGAACCATCTCCCCAGTTCACATTACACCCCATCGCTGGTCTACTTTGAGTTGAGTATAAACAACCACTGAGATTTTTTTTTTTAACTCGGTTAATATGTACTTAGCTTTGCCCCTTACATTCATGGCATATATATTATTTGAAGAATCTTATTGTTAGAAATAAAAATCACTCAACATCATTAAAAGTTTAAAAGGCAATTGTCATGCTTTCAGAGATGGGCTTTGGTTATGGTCCCTGGGAAAACGACTTCCAATAAATTCTTTATGGTTTTATGGGCAGCTAAAGAGAGAAAATGCACAGAAAGATTTTTTAAATATATAAATAATTGAAAGATACATACTAATGTTTAAAAAAGCATTCTCCAGGATCGATGTGACTGTTATATGAATTGCACATAGTTTCAGAACATCGTAATACAAACTGAATTCAGAATAAGTAGAAATAAAACACATATAGCATATCTTCACCAGTGTTTCTAAAAGTTCTTGCAAAACCTAATAAATCTAACCAGGGTAGATTTGTGGAAGTTTTTACAGAACCCCAAACTTGAGTTCATAAATTGCTATTAAATTGAAAATTGTTGTTGCTAACTATCATAAAATGAGCCCCAAACCCAATGCATAATCAAGTAAAGTTCTGCCCAGTCTTGTGCCATCCATATAATTGGCTGAGAATCAGATTGTTGTGGTTCTTACAGTGTTCATGGACTGTTTTTTTTTTTTTAAATAGGCATCCAGGCCTTTCCTCCTAGGCTGTTTCTGTCTTCCAGGTCCGCTGAAGCTTATTAGGCATCTTAGCAACACCCCCCCCAGCCTCCATGGATGGACAGGGGGTGACTGCCCATGAGGTGTGATGCCCAAAGATCAATTCTGGGTCCTGCCTGCAGAAAGTGTGAATTCTATCGCTATCTCCTTTGAAAATTGTAGTGACCACTTCATGTCTTCCTAGCCTCTTCCAGGTGATTAGCAGGGATTTTAGCAGATTATTCAAATCCTCCCCATCACCCCGAGGAGTAGGTATCACCATCCCCATTCTACAGAAGGGAACGTTCAAACCCAGGAAGCTTGATGCACTCACATACTGGAAGCCAAACAGCAAGCAGCAAAGCTGAGGTTCAAACCCAAGCTAGTCTCACCTCAGACCATGCTCTTTGTACTACGTCATGCTGCCTTACACCAAAGCTGTCAAGAGAAGTTTCTGGCTGGTTTCCTTTGTGGAACATTTGGGATATAAGCAAGTAAACTAAATGAATTAAAATAGGAAGCTGGCTCTAGTCTGGGAAGGGGGATGTGACTCCTGAATGCCTTTTGGAGCCCAGGAGAGGAAACAGAAATCCCAAGGCTGTTCATTGTCTCCATGATGCAATCCAATTTCCTCTGGAAGAGACATTTGTAGCTTTGACCGAGAGTGGTACAAATACAGGCACATGCAGGACCAGACATCTTCAGCCAGGAGAGTCAGGACTGACTCTCTGACGCAGGATCAGTCAGGGTGAGGTCATATCTTTCCTCCTGCCTGGAATAGACCCTGGCATTTCCACTGTAGGAGAATCATTCTTTTGGGTTCAGATGTTTCCCCGAGAAGTCTTTTTTAAAATGCATACGACCCTAGTGGGATAATGAAGTCATTTGTATCCTGGCTCATTGGGTTTATTTGAGAGCAGTTAGCCACTCACCTAAAAGCCCTTAAAGGAATTAGACCAAGACAAGTGAGTTCAGGGTGTGGAAGCCCTTCCAAAAGAACAGCCCAGAAATGTAACCAATTTTCTCTGTGTCACAAAGCCAGCCCACACCAAGTCTGGCTGGGACACCAGGAGAACCTGGGGAAACAGCTCTGCCCACTGCCCATCTGTCCAGTTGCTGTGGTCTGCTGTTTCACCCACTGCTGTGATGCTGAATGGAGCCTTGATGGTGAAGTGAACAACTCACACGAAAGACAGCGATTGAAACCCACCTTCCTCCTCTATGGGAGGAAGACGAGGCTTTCTATTCCCACAGAGATCTAAAGGCTCAGGAACCCAAAGGAGCAGTGCTACCCTGTCCTCAAAAGTCTGGGGGGGGGGGCAGAATGCCTTGCCATCACATCTATGCTGAATCTTCATGACCCTATAGGACAAGGTGAAACTGGCCCTCTCCTATAGGGTCTTCCGAGTTAGAATGACTCAATAGTGGGAGTATGATGCTGGAAACGATAGCACCAGCCTTTTGAATGCCAGGAGTGTCCCCCTCAGCGGACAGGTTTTTGTGGAGCTCCAGATGGACTAAGGTAAAATTCCTGATGACCCACTTCCAAAAATTACCCAGAGAAACTCTATTGGTCACAACAAATGTAGTGTGGGAAGAGGACCTCTGCTTGGAAGATCATCCCACGACTCAGTGGCCACCACAAAAAACTTAGGGGTGATGTGAGTAGGGCACTCATCAAAATGGCTCAACAGCAGCTTACAGAACAAAGGTCCTGGAAAATGGAGGTGGCGATCGCAACAACCTCACAGTGTTGCTACGATGGTCAGTGAATCAGCTCGGGGCATTGACTAGAATGTCAAGACCCACGCCTGGCACACAGTGCCTATTCAGTACCTGGGGCTGTCTCCACCTCTCCAGAGGTTCGTCTCTTCCTTGTCTCCCTTTGTAAAAGGGGAACACAACACCCAACATGACAAGTACCTGACTTTCGGTGATTCATTCAACAAGCACGTCTTGACTGTCTACTATCTGACAGGCCCCAAGGACACAATACTCATGACGATATACATGTTTCACTGTAACATACACATGAGACTATACTATCTGGGGGCCTGAATCTCTTGTGCTCACACAAAGCGACAAACCCTACACAAGTCACCGCACAGAGATTGAACAACGCTGAACAGGTGCGGGAGGAACTGGTCGCTGAGATAGGGCATTGTGAGGATGGTGCAGAAAAACTGACTTGAAGATTTCTTGGTCTGGTTTGGTGTTGAGACCACCCCAGGCAGAGGAAACCCTTCAGGGGCAGCTCTGCTGGCCAGACACTCAACAGGTCCCAGGAGTGGTGAGTGATGAAGAAAGGGGCTACAGGTGAGAGCAGGTGGGGGTCGTGGTGGGGTCAGAGCCTCATTGATCCTATTAAAGACTGTGAACTTTACCCTAGAAGAAACAGAACACCGCCAGGTTGTAAGCGCCAAGCAATATGATCTCCTGTTTTTAACGTAATGGATTCTCACTGCTGGATTCACTTGAAACATAGGGGAGGAGGGAGGACAGAGAGAGTTCAAAAGCTACTGCCATCATTTAGGGTAAGGGTGGCTGAGAGTAAGGTACTGGCCGTGGAGGTGAAGAATGGGCACGATGAAAAGTTAATTATGAAGTAGAATGAGTAGGGCAGGCAGACGGGAAATGGCCTAGTTGAGCCACAGCTCTTACCTTTTTGTGAGCCGTCCAGCCCAAATGTCCACGGAGTATCTACAGCCTGGAGATGCCTAGTCTCATGGCAGGCTGGGCTCTGGACCTCCTTCAGAAACCTGTATCCGACAGCCTCAATCGACTGAGAAGACACGTGCGTATTTCTAGAGCTGAGGGTCTGTGGTCAGTGTCCGTTGATGAAGTCAGCCGGCCTGGACAAACAGAACGCAGCCCTTGGGGGCCCAATGTGAGCATGCAGGCTTCAGCTCTTGTGTTTTGGATCTTCAGGGGTCCCTGAGCACCGAGTGCCATGGCTCTTCAGCAAGAGCAGGGCAATGATTTGGGATACATCTCAGGACTTGATAAGCACCGTGGCCTCGGAGACAAAGCGCATGCCGACCTCACACAGGGATGGAGGTCGGTGTGGCTGCTTGTCCATGTGATCAGGAAGACAGTCTGGCGTCCCTGCCCTACCACAAACAAGAGGTCACCAGGCCTGTGGGTGTGGGGGCAGCGAAGCAGTCACATGCCACTGGAGACATCTGCTCTCCATGGCTTCCCTCCAGCACTTGTTCACTCCTCAAAAGATGGTAAATGTCTACAGCTCCCCTCCACTCTCCTTCCCTCTCCCCCTCGGCCCTTCCTTCCTCTCTCCAGTCTTCTCTGACATTAGGAGGTAAATATGAAGAGCAAATTAGAGCTTTTTTTCTCCTTCTTCTCATTTCTTTGTCTATCAGATTGGAAAAAGCCTAAAAATCTAATAATGTCAGATCTGGAAGAGGATGCCAAGAAATACACCTCCTCATTCTCTCAGAGGATGTGGGACTCGGGGCATTTGGCAGCCGCGGGCACCATGGTTAGTGTTCATCCACCTGGTCCAAACAGTTCCCTTTCCAGACTCAAGCCAGCGCCGTCCTTGCTCGTGTGGATAAAGAAGGATCCTCCCAGGTGCGTTTAGCTCTCTACCCTGGAAAAGTTAAATAAATAAATAAAAGCCGAGGAGAAGTCGGGGAGCCGTTTACATACATGATGGTCTGCTCTGACGACGGAATACCACGGAGCCAGGATATGAAAGAATTAAACACAAATGATCTCCAAGAGCAGCTGTTAACTGCAAAGAGCAGATTGCAGGAGAGTTAGAGTGCCGTGCAACCAGGGATGCTTTCTCTCTAAAGGAAGTCGGTGTGTTGGGAAGTTACTGAGCATGCTGCAGAGGAAGAGACAGACACGAGGACAGATACCTTCGGGGAGAGCGGTAAGGACCACGCAGCTCCCTCCTGATCTTCTCTGCCTATTTCTGTGTCTGTTCAGTCTGACAAGGAGCCTTGTTGCAGCCCTTCGTCATTGGGTAGGTGTTCGTCAGTTTGCTCTTTGGCTGATGGGGACCGACGCGCAAGGACACAGCACGCAGCTCCGGCCCGGAAGACCCTAGGCCTTTCTTCCAAGCCTGCCTTGGGCTCCATGCTCTGCTGAAACCTGTTCGGGGTCACGCAACACACCAACCTTCACTGGCAGGCAGGCAGGGGGTGGTGCCAGGAATTGAGCCTGGGCCTCCTGCATGAGAAGTGAGACTCCCCCCACTCAACTGTCACCGACCTCATAGTCGCCCGCAAAAAGCCCCTCAAACTCGCGGCCATGGAGTCGATTCTGCCTCAGGGTGACCTGACAAGACTGGTGAGAACTGCCCCTGTGGAATCCCGAGGTCGTGACTTTTTACAGGAGTAAAAAGCCTCCTCTTTGTCCTGTGGGGGCGGCTGATGGTTTCAAAGGGCTCACCTTGCAGTTCACAGCTCAGCGTGTGGCCACTCTGCCAGGAGAACTCTTTCTGTCTTCCCGCACCACGTCACTAAAGATAATAATGATGAGGCCAAAAGCACAGAGACTACCCTGCACCGTCGTTCACTCAATGCGCTCACATGCCCTCTGCAGTAGAAGACTGATCATTCCCTTCTGCTAAGAAGAAAACTGAGGCTTGGGGAGGTTAAACTTTGGGGCTTGGTCCTATTCCTGGAAAAGTGGCAGGGCCAGCAAATGGAGGCCAGATCCTCAGTTTCCCACGACCCTGGCATGGCCACTATACACACAGCAAGGATAAAGTGACCAGACGTCCTGCTTTTGGCGGGACAGTCCCAATTTCAAATAATTTTTCCTGTGTCCCATGGCATTTTAAAAAAGTCCCGATTTGTGGAAAGAATGCATGATAAGCTAGGGAACAGCGGGAGAACAGAAAGGGAATATACCCCATCTACCTGCCCCCCCCACACCCACCCCCACCCCAGTCAATGGTGTCCCGCTTTACCAATGTTAAAATCTGATCACTTTAAGCAAGGATTGTTCCTAGGTTCCTGGCAGATGCATGTGGATTGGGCTACTGCCATTTACAAAATGCAAAGCAACAAAACAGAACAGAATGGTGGTTCCTCGTTCCTCTCCACCTGGACTCTGACTGCTAATAGGCTTCCTTTCCCAATTACCCCAGGGATCCTAAACAAGGCTGGGTGATTTCCCCTGAAAGGATCAAGAAAAGGGAGGAGTCCGAGCTGCCCCATTCAGGAGTAAGCCCTCTAATCCTGAATAATGGTCATGACACAACAGCTGCAGAGAATCCATCCTGCGGGGTGGGCAAGAGAGGCCGATGCCACATCTCCAGAGACTGTGGGTTCTCAGCCAGAGGCTGGTCACTGGCTGAGGAAGTAGGGAAGCCCTGCAGGGGGCACCCTGTGTCCCGTCCTAGCCCTCCCCATCAAGTAGGATGAGTCTGAAACTCTCCAACCCACCGCCATCCATTCAGTCGGTTCTGACCCAAAGTGACCCTCAAGAACAGGGTAGAACTGCCCCCCCCCATGAGTTTTCCAAGTCTGTGACTCTTAATGGGTGCAGGAAGCCCCGTCTTTCCCCCACAGATGTGCTGGTGGTTTCCAACTGCTGACCTGGATGTTAGAAGCCCAACTACCCACAACTGCTACATACACCACCAGCAAATCAAAGTTTCCCAAAGGGAATCTTCAATTCAAGAAAGGTGGACCTTCCAGAAAAAGACCCTCTGGTGAACGTACAACAGAACGACGATGGAATCCACTATTTCATGAGAAGTGGTTTCCAGTGCACGTCTCTACCTTGCCTTCATCAGACCCCCACGGTCAAAGTCAACAAAGTATTTACAGGCCGAGCTTCAGTTCAGCATGTCATCTCCAGGCCACTTTGAAATGATGCAGATTCTCAACCCAGCCTGCTAAACTCCCTACTGTCTAAGGGTGTGTATTGAGGGACAGGCTCATAAAATGTCCATTTAAGAGAGAGAGAGAGAGAACAAAAGAAAGGGAGGCTCGGTGCTTAATGGCCTTACTTGGAAGCCAATAGAGAAGTGAGTGACCTGGTATTTGTAGACAATCTTTACACTGCATGCCTGCCCCTCCCCCTCCCCCCGGGTTGGTTTTGTCCCTGGGTGTCCATGGGACGCTTGGCGACAAAGCCCTAAATGATATCTCTGCCAATCAGACAGCAATTAAACTACCTTGTGCCCAAATGAGTCCTCTTGGCATCTGCAGGTCATTACCCGAAGCTCGTTGAACCAAGCAGAGGCCCCACGTTGATTACACTCAGGCCGACCACATTGCAGAGAGAGCCAGATAAGCACAAACAAACCCTGGTCTTGTAATGTATCATGGCTCTCCGACCAGCATCTGTTGGAATAAACCAGAAGAGATGTTTATGCTGGGACAGGAAGGCCAGCTCAATAAAAGAGGGTGGGGGTGGGGTGGGGTGGTAGGGAGGCAGGCTGGGGGACATAAGGAATCCAGGGCAGGAAGGCAAATATCATGGATAGAAAGTCCATCAGTGCCCCCAGGTAACCAAATAGTCTCAGCCTCTGATTTTTACAGGCAGCTGATTTATGTATCCTGACAAAACAGAGGGACATGCTTGGAGCTAATGCCCATTTAGATGAGGGGATAAACCCCGAGTGTTTACACTCGGCACTCTTCATATCTCAAATGAATACTAATCGGAGATGTTTATTGAAAATGAGCACGACGCCATTTCCCGAGGTATCTCCTGTCATCGGAGTGACCTTGTACTTGGGAAGGAACGGCAAGGCGGGAAGGTCTTCCGTCTCCAGAAAATTGGTGAGGCTTGAATTCGCAAAGCCCAACTGCTCAAGCCCCACTTGCAGACTGGAGAACAAAGCCCTAAGGAAGGAGCGAAAACTCGCATGTGAGCAGGAAAGGGGCCATGGGTTAAACTTTCTCAAAAGCCTGATACTGCGGCCACCACACCAAAGAGAAGAATGAGCTGCGCTTACTATGCAAAGTACTGCTCAGCTTTGACACTGGGGCTGATCTTTCCCCCAGAACCAGCCTGAGGAATGTGGCCAAGCCCCAGAGCCCCTAGCCCTTTCACGGCTCTCTTATGCTGAGACAAGATGACTCTCGGAGTTTAATGCACGACTCCCAATCCTGCACACACACCACCAAAGGAGGCTCCCTCGTCTGCTTGGCTGCTTTTACGGGCTTGCCTCTGCCTGTGTCACCCCTCCAGGAACCCTCTTCTGGGGGAAAAACAAAAGCACATCATGCTCAGGTCCTTGAGGAAAGACACTCTTCCCCATGCCGGACCTCTGGCCGGACCTGCTCAACAATCTCACTGCTTTTAGGTCAAGAGTTTCATTGAAGCTCACACTTGCAGATCAGAACAAGCCATCTCTAACGTCCATTCAACTGGAACTCTGGTGGTACAACGGTTAAGATCAACTGGGCTGCCAACCGGAAGGTCAGCAGTTCAAAACCAACAGCTGCTCCTTGGGAGAGGCTTTCTAATCCCGTAAAGGGTTAGTTCAGCAACCCTCAGGGGCAGTTAGTTCTACCCTACCATCTAGGGTCACTGAGTCAGAATCGACAGGATGGCAGTGACGTGTAAGTTTTTCACCTCCATTCATGCAACTCTAAGCTATTAAGGCGCAATTTACCCTCGCTATGTTGGGAAACACCTCCGGCAGACTTTGAAAAGAAGGTGATCAGGTAGAGGGCTATCGGGAGAAGCGATTGATGTACACATGAAAACTAGAGGGTAGCCTTCTGGGGAAAGACTTGGTCTTGCTCACAAAAGTAGCTAAGGTGAATATGATATTCACACACACAGGCATGCACTTGCCCACGCAAACCACTGCCACTCGTGAAGTCGCTTTAAGCAAGCAGTTGATTCACTCACTACATCACCTGCTACCTTCCTTCTGACCCCTTAATAGATCCTGCATTTTCTCCATTTTAACTGCTTAATCACTTGCCCGTCATTTTCTCTGCATATGGACTCAAAGGTGGTGTTTGGTTAAAGAGCTCCAATCACTGTACAAGCAGCCCAATAAAGATAAGTGGAAATTTCAAAATTCTCTGTGAACTAAAACCTCAGACTGCAGAAATGCTTCACATCTAACAGGTTCTCATTGTGACCGGGAGCCAGATGGAATAACCTAATAAAACTTAAACCCGGGGCAGGCAGAGCAATAAGGCATATGGTCAACTAGGCTCTTCTGATATGGAAAGTTCCTTGGCAGAACGGAATGCATTCTAGGGGCATTTTGCAGACTCTAAGCTCTCTGGTTGACTCTTTAATTCAAAATCTCTTTGCCACGCTGCTCTCTAGCCACCAATCGGACCCATGGCCGCTTACGTCAGTTCATTTGTTCAAGTCTTTTGCTTTAAGGGTATTAAGAAACAGTCCTCTTTGGAGTGCACAACTCAAAAGGAACTCGAATGCTTATGGACCTCATCTCTCAAATAATTAAAAATAGAAACTACCTTTCAGCGGCATGTTGATGAGTCCCCTGAAAAATCACATTTTGCTAAGTGGCTTTCTTGTATTGAGCTACAGGGTTCACAGCCCCATTTATGTTACTTTCAAAAGTGAAACTAAAGAGATGGAAAGGAGGACTGAAAAGTATAGACGTGAAAGCGCATTCGGTCATCTCCTTTAGTAAGCAAAAAGAGTGAACGTATTTCCCTTATGATGTTGTTGTTATCATCAGGTGCCATCCAGTCAGCTTCAACTCACAGTGCCCCTAGGCACAACAGAACCAAACACTCCCCAAGCCTGTCTCTGTTGCAGTCTCACAACTGTTGTCATGTTGGAGCCCTGTGATGCAGCCCTGAGCCAATCCGATTCATCTCCTTGAAAAGAGGGCCTTCTTCTTTGTCACTGAGTCTCCACTTTACCAAGCCTGATGTCCTTTTCCAGGAATAGGTCTCTCCCGAAAGAGGCCCAAAGTGCCTGTGACAGAGACTCACCATCCTCACGTCTAAGCAACATGCTGGTTTACAAAGCACTGTCTCCCAAATGGCGGGGAGTCTCACCGCACCCTATAAAGTAAGCGAGGAAGGCATCATGAGTCCCACTGTCCATGTGAGAAAATGGAGGATCAGAAAATTAAAGGGAATTGTCCCATGCCATGATGACTTGTAAAACCAAACACGTTATCCACTTTGCACTTAGAACAATGACCCCAGGTGGTAAGAGTGAATTAAACATGGGACTGCTAAGGGAAAGGTGAGTGGTTCAAATTCAACAGCTGCTCGGCACAAGAAAGATGAGTTTGTCTGGTCCTGCAGAAATCAAGAGCCTCAGAAATCTGTCCTGCAGACTTCCTGTGCCTTGGAATCAGTCGGACAGGAGGAGATTTGGTTTGGGGCCACCCTCCTGTCATGTTACTAAGGAGTCTGGAGGCAGCGTAGGTTAGGAGTTGGGCTATGAACTACAGAATCAGCAGTTGGAAATGATCCGTCACTCCTTGAGAAAAAATAAGGTTTTCTCCTCTCAAAGACCTTGACACCTGAAAAATACTACAGAACAATTGTTCTCTGTCCCATAGGGTCACTATGACAGAATTGCTCCAACAGCCATAAGTTCAGTTTTTGTCACCCTCTTACCAAGTTACAAGAAAGCCCTCCTGCCTCTGACTGCCCTGAAAGTTGGAGCTTGTGAGCGGTTCTACTAACTCTGCTGGTTCTGCCTCTCCTCTGACCTCTCTCACTGTCCACACCATCAAAAATATTTGAGTCTTCTCCCCGTCCCCCCAACATTTCTTTAGCTACTTCTCATATGAACAAATGAATCCGTTTCATTGTAAATATTGTCAATAGAATGCAAGACAATTGAGTGTCTAGCCGTAGTTCACAGCCATTCAATGATCACATCCAAATTTGAGCCCAATGGGGTGTGTCATTCTAGGTCTTATAGGCATGATGGAGTGGATATTTTCATAAATCTCAGAATGATACCTCTTGGGGAATCACCTTCTAGATGTCTATCCTATTAGAGTAAAACCTTCCCTGCAGAGAAAAGGGTCAGTGACATACCATGCCATATGTGCCTGTCAGGAGATGAGTCATTCGAGACCCAAAATCCAATGTGTATCCCTTGAAGTGGTCCCTGTCACACAGTGATGATGACAGCTTCTGAGGAAGTCCTTCTCAATCACCCCCAGGATGCACAGAGACCTCTGGGCTCGGAGTCTGCTCAAAATGAACCTAAGAACCACACTATGGACCATATGATAGATTCTCTCTTTCCAATCCTACCAACCTGTCTCTCACATCATGTATTAACCCTAAAGTTAGTTCATCTCCAGTTGATACAGCCCTAGCCTACCCCTGAATTCTTCTACCCAAATATTTCAAGAACAAGAGACCATATTAGTCTTTACACAGTACTTACAGCTATAATCTCAACAATGTGGAGAGGACATTTCATATTACTCAATGAAAGCCTGTAATGCAAGCTAAACATAGGACTGCATCAATACTTGGTACCTGCTACAACTCAATAGTGATGATGTCGGGGCTGAGCCCCGGTGGCGTAAGTTGTTGAGTGCGGGACTATGGCTTGCGGACTTGGCGGTTCAAACCCAGCGGCGGCTCTCAGGAGTGGTACTGGGTAGCGCCCATGACCACCAGAGGCAGTGATGCAAAAAAAAACACACACAAAAAAACAATAATGATGATGTCAATCACTACTTACTGAGGTTTTAAATTGTGCCATTATGCTAACCCCTTTTGGTTCTTATATTTACTCCTCATTAGCCTGAGGAGGTTTATGCGATTATTCCCACTGCAGGTAAGAAAATCAAGGCCTACGGTGATTAGGAAATTTGCCCGAAGCTAACTAGCATTCCAGCCAGAATCTCCATCTGATTAAAAGTCCTATATTCCTAACTGCTGCGTTAATCTTGAAAGAGCCCGAGCCCATGGAGTTCTCAGGTGGTACAGAGTTTAAGTGTTCCACTACTAATCAGCCAGAAGCACCTCAAAAGGAAGGTCTAGTGATCTACTTCCAAAAGAGGAATAGCCTTGAGAAAAGCCTACTCAAGTAAACCCCCGATGAAGTGCAGTTCTACTGGGCAACACACGAGGCCACCAGGAGTCGAGGCAACCCCTTGGCACAAGATACAGGTAGAGAAAACCCCAGGGGTTAGAGATTGGCTTGAAGCAAAACACAAGTAGTCAAGAGCTTATTTCAAGCTTCAAGTCTACACAGTGATTCTGGAACCTGGCCAACACCCCCCAAAATGCTAGTTCCTTCTTAAAGCAGTTTCTGTTCGGGGCCAGTTCTAAATACCATCTAACCATACTTTCTCTGTCTACTTTTGGAACTTTCTCAGGCAGAAGTGGCATGAAAACACTGTTCCACAGGCGGGGGAAATGGAGATGAAGTGTAGAAGACATGCTTAGCAAGCAGCGCAGGCGTGGAGGTGGAGCAAGGACACAGGGCAGCTGGCTTCTTCTTGTTTCAGTGGGATCCCAACCCATCTGCTGTCACCATTTCCCTGAGCACTTTCTCGAGCTTTGTTGGGCCAACCCTCCCCTGATTCTTCTCCTACTTCTGTTTTCTTTCTCCGCAACTCTCTCCTTTCCCCCCACCCCCACCCCCACCCCCGTCTTTCTAACACGGAGTGACCGGTAGTTTCAAACTGCTGACCTTTCCGATCACTGTCCAACTCATAGCCATTACTGATAGATTGGAGGAAGATAAACATGGAATGATTTCCAGAGGAGAGAGATTAGAAGAAATCACAAGATTGAGTTGCAATGCATGTCGGGCGATTTTTTTTCCTAGCTCCCCCTTCCCTCCCCCACCATCCCTATCTCCCCACCAAGCCTCTACCAATAAAGTATCGAGGAAATGTGAAGTGACAGAAAACCCACTGGCCTAAGGGGTTCTGAATTCTAATCTTGACCAGCTAGCTATATACTTGTGATAGTTAAGTCTCTATGTCAACTTGGACCAGGATTCTCAGCAGTGTGGAAGTTAAGATGGAACAATCCGTGACGCTGAGATCTAGCATAATGCAGGCCTCAAGGTAGAGCTGCTTCCAATATAAGTGAACACTGTGGAAAAGCTTGTGTAGTTTTTATGAGCTCTGAATCCAGCATCTGGCTCATATACTTGAGACTGATTCAGATATCTGCTGTATGGCCTGCTGATTTGGGGGATTTTCAGCTGCCTGTCTTGTACCATCTTGTCTTGGGTCCTTTGGCCCCTGCAAATATCCTCCTTCAGGAGATGCCTCCAGCCTAACATCTGACACAGGGGCTTGGAACTTGGCCTCTTCTACAATCGTCTAAGTCATCCCCTTGTTATAACTTCTCTCTCTCTCTCTCTCTCTCTCTATATATATATATATATATATATATATATATATATGTATATATATATATACATACACACACTCACTCACACACACACACGTGAAGCCCTGGTGGCGTGGTGGATTGCATGTCGGGCAGCAAATTGAAAGGTCAGAAGTTTAAAACCACCGGTTGTTCCAAGAAAGGAAGACGAGGTTCTCTGGTAAAAATGTACAGTCTCAGAAACGCACAGGAGAAGTCCACTCCTGTCCTATATAGGGTGACTATGACTCAGAGTCTACTCAAAGGTGGTGAGTTGGGGTGTTTTGCCTGTTTGTACATACGTGAGTTGCACCAGTTTTGCGTCTCTCTCAAACGCCAAAAGACGGTAACATTGAACCTCCATTTCTTTGACTGCAAAATGGGGGGAGAGCTGAAGTTCCCTTCGGTTTCCATCCCCAGGACCTCCACAGCTGGAACGTGATCCTGGCATGTGACTGCAAAGTAATCCATCACCTCCTCAATGAAACAAGTGCAAAGTGAGACCCAGAGCCCCACCGCCTTCATGAAAGTGAATCACTGATTTGATTGCTTGTTGAACTTGACCCTTTGTGAAACACTATGGGCCAGAGTCGAACCAGGCAGCCCCCTGGACTAGGCAGTTCCCTGGACCAGGCAGCCCCTGGCACCCCTTTTGTGTCAGCATCACCAGAAAGAGATGAACAGCCTGGTGAACTTTGTAAACCCTTCCTCTGGCATGTCACAGAGCTGATCTCCCTAAAGGGCACAGCCCCTTCACAGAACTTCTCTCTCAGGGCCGAGTCTGGACAGCCTCTTCCCTCAGTATTCCAGCAGGCAGATCTATCTTCTCACAACCCATATTCTGACTCAGACCCTGCAACTGCAACATCAGAAAGCCTCATCCCCTTATTAGTACATACGTCCTTGGCTCAAGTCCTATGTATGTCCCACCGCCCCAATACCAGGCACGGCTTCCCTAGCCTAACTTTCAGGCCACAGGACAGCCCAGGAGCTCAAGATGCTCCTGTCTCTCTCTCTCTCTCTCTCTCTCTCTCTCTCTCTCTCTCTCTCTCTCTCTCTCTCTCTCCTGTCCCTTCCCTTCCCAAAAGTCCTTCCCTTCTGCCAATAAAGCTTATCCTCTTCATCCCTAACTGAGCTCTGTCTCCTCTCTGCAGCTCCATCTCTACCTCTCAGAAACCAGGCTAGATCATGTTGATTTCCCCAAAATGGATTTTTTTTTACCCACTGATAGCCCACATCATCAAATATATCAGAAAATTGCCAAATGTCTGCTGTGAGCCGCAAAGACGCACCTCCAAGGTTACACTACTTCTGATCTGAGAAGGGTTCCCAGACCACAAGTGTGAATAATCTTCCCATTTGGTGTGCAGCATTCACCCCAGCTAGAGAGCTGCTTTGACTTCGCATGACTTCCACACGCCTGTTGACTTTGCCCGGCTTCTCAGGTCAGGAGACGTGTAAAGACAAATGAAGGAAGTGTAAATGCTAGACGGCTATTTTCTTTGCAATCCTTCTTCACGGTGAACACTGACTCTTCCAGGGGAAGCAGGTCTTCTGGCTATGAGGAGCTTATCGCCAGTCCTGGGGCAAAATTGCCATCTCTTCACAAAGAGCCATTGTCATCAAAGGAGTCTTCCAGAAAGGTTTCTCTTGCTGCTCGCCTGGGAAAGAAAGTTTTTCTTTGCCTAACTAGTTATTAAAGTACTTATGTTTAAATCGGGGATATTGCGGTGACATCAGACTACAAACCAACCCTAAGCCTTTGTGAAAACTTAAATTACCACTTGAAAAATGTTCTGTTAACTTTCAATTTTCTTTTATTTTTCCTCTCCCCGCTCCCCCCACCCCACCTCACCCCCCTTTTTTTGCTTTTCCTTTTAAAATACCTCGCTGCATTCTTTGGGCGGTTGTCTTGATTCAGTTAGCCACAGGGCTAACTGGGGGTAAAAAAAAAAAAGCAGGCATCTAGGAACAATGATGTTCTTTGAACTTAGTTTAAGGTAGCGATTTAGAATTTGCTAAATTAGATGGACGGCGCATTTCAGTTCTGTTGGGTGCACTCATCTGATAAGTCTTTGATGCCTATCTCGATCGGCTTGTGGTAAGGACAAAAATTAAAGGCAGGTGGGGCGAGCCAGCAGAGTGCCTAAGAGGCAAATCTAGAACATGTTACAACATTGTTATTATTGGCTGGGGCCAAGGCTCGGCATCTTTCTCCTGCACCACGAGTCTGGGGTTGTTTGCAGCCCCAGAAGGAGGCCTCCTTATTGGCTTCAAATGGGCCCACGGTGGGCGTGAGAAGGTGGTCAGAGTCCCGGCAAGGCAGAGAAAGAGTGTATCCTGGTGGCTGGGAGAGAAAGGGGGAAAGAGGCAGAAAGTGGCCATCTCCTGGCTGGCTGTGCACATTTTTACAAAGGGTGCCCACCTTCAGTCAGAGTCGGAGGCCTGGCGGTGCAGTGGTCTGGGCTTGGGCTGCGAACAGTAAAGTCAGCAGTTCAAAACCACCAGCTGCTCCTCCGGAGAAAGACAGGGCTGTGTCTTCCCACAAGGCGTTAAAGCAACAACAACATCACTGCCGCCAAATCGATGCTGACGCGCAGCAACCTCCACCCCCGTGGGTTCCTGAGACTGGAAATGTTCGCAGGAATACAAAGCGCAGGCTTTATCCCGACGACAGGGCAGAGGCAATTCTATCATCTCCTTCAGGGTCAGCGTCCGGGCAGTGCTACCCTGTGGTCCAGGGTTGGCATCATCGCAATGCCACTGAGTTTTGGCAAATCGGTCAAAGTCACCATCTTTGGGGTAGGCTTACTCCAAGCAGCCACCCCCTCCTTACTTTGTTCCTGGGCATGCGCTCTTGTTCCTTACTAGTTTTGACAGCCAAAGGGCTGGAGAAAGGGAAAGGGGGGGTGGGGGGGGCTGTGGAAAAGACAAGACAGACTTAGGGGTTTAAGAAGCAGTATTCTTTCTGTGCCTCGTGCTTCCCAATGCCAAGAGGTGTCAAACAGCTAGACCAACTGTGCTGTCCTTTGTAAGTGAAAATCCCCATGGCTTTCCTCTTTCACTGTATCCACATGTCCTTGTCAGCAGGCTTTATCATTCCAGCAAAGCAGTTTAAGAGCTCAAAGGCCCGGTTCACACCCTGAGATGCAGACACACCCCTGTGGAGAGAGATTTGTCTTTCCTGGCTAAGAGGCCTGGTAGAGTAAGTACTCTTGCACTCTTGCATACAGGAAAAGGATAAGGGGGATTTGTTTCTGCATCCCCCATGCCCATACTCTTTGTGCACAGATTTTGGTAGACACCCGGAACAGAACCCAGCAAGCCTGCTTCAGAACCCAGTCTAAGGCATTGACCAAGTCCTGTTCCTTCCCTGGATGTCACCCGGACTCCCCATCCCATTAGCTGTGTCACTTCCAGGAAACCCTTTCTAGAAGGCTGAGTCAAGACAGGAGAGTGCCAGAGACTTCCCAGGGACTAGTGTGTTTAGAACAGGCCGGGGCAGAGTCAAGGTATATATATACATGGGGCACTTGGCAGAAAGTTCCACAGTGACACTGAGTAACCCCCACTGCTCAGCACTTTGACAGGAAGCCATCTGTGTGGGGTGAATGCCAAGTTGATAGCCACTTTGTGGAATGCTAGAGACAATTGTTCTCTCCTGCTCAGGCTCCACGCTTTGGCCCCTACACCCCCATGTTTTACCTAACTTAGCCTGTAACAAGGCAGGAGAAATGGCTACATACAAACCACCCATACTAGAAGGAACTCTACCTTTCAAGTCATATGCCACCCTTGACATTCAAACTCCTCTTTAAAAAGATCTCCTATTAACATCTGTCCTTTCAACGCCTTTATTTTTCGCCCTATTCTTATAATAGAAATCATGGTGGCATAAGGGTTACCATTGAGCTGGTAATCAAAGGTCAGCAGTTCAAAACCACCAGCCATTCTGAGAGAGAAAACCAGGATTTTCTACTCCCATAAAAAGCTTCAGTCTCAGAAACTCACCGGGGCAGTTCTACTCTGTCCTATTGAATTCCTATGAGTCGGTACTTACTCCATGACAGTGAGTTTGGGTGATTCTTACCACAAAAATGATAGCTAACTGTGTTAGGCAGGGTTCTTTAGAGAAACAAAAGCAGGATGCTTATGTATATGTGTGTGTTGATATATATGGATAGGTTAATGCAGCACAAAGAAGTATAACAGCTAATGAGTCCACACAGCAGTACCAAAGGGCTCAGTTCAACTCATTTTTATAGAACAGTTAATATACTAGAAGTCCTTCAGCAGCCAGGTCTCAGGTCATAGCTGAGTCTTCCCTGAGGCAATGCAGACAGTCTGGCCACAGGCAGCAAACAGCAGGGCAGTTTACCAACAGTCCGCAGATCAAGAGCTTAACCAAGCAGGCCTATCAAACTCAAGCAATGCAAGACAATAGGCTCCACCAGCCTCAAGCTCAAGTGATGCACACACCACTTGCTGAAACAGGTCTCAAAGGGACCTCAAGTTCTAGCAACAAGATCCATGGATAGGCTTGTCCCGTAGGTAATGTAGCACTCAAGTTGAGGCAGAAAACTATCTAAAAAAGCAGCACACTGGACTGCTCATCAGAGAGCAAGAGAGAGAGTGGTGGGCCTTGCTGAGCCATTCATCTCTTTGCCTTCCAATCAATCTATGATCTTATTAATCCCACATGCTCCTATTGGCCAGATTGGCACAATAAACCTTCCTATCACACTAACCTTCATTAAAAGTTTACCTCTAGTTCTTTTATAATTCCTCCCTTCACTATGATGGCCTGAGTTCCACCTCATTAATATTGTGAGACCTGTGTGTAGGTTCATTTGTATAATTAAGGTCGTTGGACGCATGAAATCCAAGAGAGAGAAACCCTTCAGAAATGGGAGTCATGATTCCCTGAGGGTATGGGAAGAGGGGATGGAGGGGGGAACTGATAGCAATGATGACTGTATAACCCCACTCATGGGGAACAAATAACAGAATTGTCGGTGAACAGATGCATTGGATGGTGTAAAATATAGCAATAAATAAATATATATTTAATACTTTTTATATGTACTAAGGGCTCTGGAGGGTGAGGAGGGTCAGGGAGGGGGGGATAAAGAGGAGCTGATATCAAAGAGTTCGAAAAGAAGGAAAATGTCCTGAAACTGATGGTGGCAGCAATTGTACAGTTAACTAATTGAATTATGAATTGTGATGATATCTGTAAAAGCTCCCATCAATGATAGAAACAAGAAAAGAAAGAAAGGAAGGGGGGGGCGCGTTTACTTCATACCAGAGTCTGTAGATGTAGTGGTGGTAGTAGTGGCTGTTAGGTCCCCACTCTTAGCGACCAAAAGAAAGGAAAACCACCCTATCCTGCACCATCTTCACAATTGTTCTTAGGTTGGGGGTGGCATATAGATAAGCGCAATGAGCCCTGATATTATCTTTATGGTAACACTGAGCATGGAGACTTTAGGGCATGAAACATTGCAAGGCTAGAAAATAGAGCTTGAAGGGCAGCTTTCAAACTGCCTTGGGTCATGAGGAAAAACCTGGTGAAAAGTCTGATAGTAGATAAGGTGCCATGCACCTATTTCCCAGTGAGGTCAGACTTCTGAATGAGAGACCCTACACATTCAAATCACTGGGAACTAGTTAAAGACCCATACTCCCAGACCCTACCCTACACCTCTCACTGCTATCAGGCAAGGCTGACTCCTAGGGACCCAGAGAGTGTGGGGGAGGACTGCCCTAGGGAGTTTCCAAGATTGTGACTCTTTATGGAGGTAGAAAGCATCTGTTGGTTTCAAACCACTGACCTTCTGATTAGGAGGATAATTATTCACCACTACTCCACCAGGGCTCTTCTACGCCGCTGGTTCTCGTTCCACCTTCCTGACACCGTGACCCTTTCATACAGCTCCTCTTCCTGTAGTGACCCCGCCCCCCAACCATAAAATTATAATCGTTGTTATTTCATACCTGTCATTTTGCTACTGTTATGGCTCGGGCGATCCCTGTGAAAGGGTCATTGGACCCCCAAAGGGGTCGCAATCCACAGGTTGAGAACCGCTGTTCTACACAAATCCCTGAGGCGGAATTCCAAACATCTGCATTTTTAGCCCGCATCCAGGTGATCCTTACATGACTTATTTCAAAAGTTTCCATTATTTTTTTATCCTATTTTTCCACAAAAGTTTCAAAGTCCCCTCTTATACTTAATCTTTGAGGACTGATAGTTCAGAAGGAAAGACTCCTCCCAAATGATTTATGGAATGATATCAAACCTTCTTTTCTTGCCCGGGGAGAATGGGGAAGACTATTTTTCCACTTTGGTCCTATAAAACCTCAGTATCGTGAGAGTAGCAGCTTTTTCAGGACAGCCCGATCTGTCTGAGAAGAAGTGCAGCCAGAGTACTTCTTGGAGGAAAGAAATGGGAGAGTTCTGATTTACTTTGGACATGGTGTCAGGAGAAACCTGGAGAAGAACCTCACGCTTGGTCATGCAGAGTGCCAGTGAAGAGAGGAAGGTCCTCCAGGACAGGGGTCCTCATACTATGGCCCACGGGCCATATGTGGCCCGCCTAAGACATTTATTCGGCCCGCCGGGTATTTTTGCCACCCTTGCTGTCCTGCTTAGCAGCCATCCTCATCCCTGGCCCACAGTGAGTTTGTTTATAGTTTTGGGTTTTTTTTAAACTATAGTCTGGCCCTCCAACAGTCTGAGGGACAGTGAACTGGTCTGTTGTTTAAAAAGTTTGAGGACCCATGCTCCAGGTGAGGGACTGACACAATGGCTACAACGATGGGCAGAGGAACCACTGTGAGGATGAAGGATGCATCGAGACCAGCAGTGCTTGTTGCATTGTGCGTAGAGTCTCTGGGACTGGGAACAACAACTCCACACATGTCTGTTCCTGAGATGACAGTGTTGAAGCCCATGGGGAAGGAGAGAAGCCATGGTGGAAAAGGAAAGGGGAGGAAACAGCCCCTCCCTCAGGGTAGTGAAATGTGGGGGAAGGTCCAGTTGTCAACTAAGAGACCCCCAAGTTTGTTCTGGTTGAAATGATGTTTTTATGCCATTTGTTTTGTTTTCCCCTTGAAAGATGCTGATGGTGTAGCTGCCAAGGTCCAAATTCCTGAAAGGGTTCTTGCCCAGCAATTTTCCAGGGCCTCTGGCACTCAATATCTCCTTGGAAAAATGCCAGGGTTAGTCCCAGGAGGCAGCCCACATGTTCTCAGCGTCCGGTGGGAGACAAGGTGGGCACATGACTGCTGGAAGGACCAGTTATGTCCAGCATTGTGGAGAAGGGGTGTCATTTAAGAAATATTGTCATGGGAATGTGCGATTTCAGTCCTGCAAAGAAAATAAAGGACAATCCAGTCAGAAGCCCAACTCTTCTGGATGAGAGACTCGAGGAGGTCTGCACTTTGACCAGGCAGCTGACTCCTTCTCCTGTCTGGGTCTGGAGGATGTCACCAAATGTCCTGGAGGTTGTTCATTTGTAGCACAAACAGCTTGAGCACAGTTGCTAATGGGAAGGTTGGCGGTTCACATCTACTGGGGTCCTGGAGGCAAAGTGGTTCAGTGTTGTGTTGTTAACCTCAAGGCCAGCAGTTCAAAACTACCAGCTGCTCCCCTGGAGAAAGACGAGGTTTTCTACTCTTGTGAAAATCTCCCTTTAGAACCATTTTAAATTTGTTCTAGTACTTTTTTCTTTTCTTTTTGTGTTTTGTTTTCCACTGAGGGTCTTGTTTTGCTTTGTTATTGTGGTTAGTTTTTTGGCTTTTTGTTTTTGGGGGTTTTTTTTGTATGGTTTTCTGTATTTGAAAACCAGGAGAGGTAAATGTATAGAGACAGCAGCTGGATTAGTGGTTTCTTGGTATGGCTGGAGATATTGGGAGAAAATGGCAAGCTAATAACCATGGGTACAAGGAAAAAGAAATTGCTCTGAAACTTATTGTGGAGGTGATTGTATGGCCCTTCTTAATATAAGTGAACAATTGATTTGCTTAATATCTGAATTATATGCTGTGGTAGTCTGTTATCGTCAATTTGAGACGTGAGAGGGAAGGGGTGGGGTTTGGCGTGTCAATCAGGTCACAGCTTGATGACCCCATGTGGAGGTGCTAAGGAGATAAAAGCTCCTTGGAGGAGCTCCCTGGGAGACATTGCAGCTGACATGAAGCTACACTAGTGCCCCGAGCTGGAGGGGCCACCTGGAGACCCCTGCCAGCCCTGAGTGCTTACACGCCACTGGATCCTCAAGATTCTCCACCCGCTGGCCTGTGAGTTTCCTGAATTTCGCATCATTGCATGTGCAGCATGAGTCTGAAGAGGACTTTGTAGGTTGGTAGCAGACATTTGGGCTAATATCGGACTTCTGGGCTGGAGTGTTTTCTCAATATTCAATTGCTCTTGTGTATATAAAGCCCTTTGTTGTACACATATGAATGTCTATAAATTTTTTTCTCTAGTCAACCCAGACTAATACATATGCCAAGAAAAGTATTTTAAAGAAAATCAAAACACCAAAGCAGTGACAAAAGTGGCCTGATAGGGATTGATCAGGAGTAATGTAGCAGAGAGAAAATAGTGAAACACAAGTGGAGGTTGAGAATGCTAGTGGGACAAAAGTAAAAGGAAATAGAGGGAAAAGCTGGGGGTAAAGGGCATTTATAGAGGTCTAAATAGAGGCATGTACATAGGTGAATGTATTTCTATATGACGATGGGGAAATAGATCAACCTATACTCATAGGGGTAGTAGTAGAATAGCAGATGGGCATCAGACCTTCACTCAGGTACTTCCTCGGTGCAAAAATATTTTGTTCTATTAAATTGACATTGCTTGATGCTTACCTTCCCAACACAAACACTAAAGACAAATGTGTGCAGAAGCAAAGGTGGTAAAGAAAGCTGATGGTACCCAGCTTTCAAAAGATATAGCATCTGGGGTCTTAAAGACTTGAAAGTAAACAAGCAGCCATCTAGCTCAGAAGCAACAAAACCCACATGGAAGAAGCACACCAGCCTGTGTGATCATGAGGTGTTGAAGGGATCAGGGAAGAGAACTAAAAATTATGTCGTTATAAATGAGGAGAAGAACAGATTGGGGACTCAACACCCATCAATCGGTGAAGCGACATCCCCTGACAGAGGGCTTGTAGAGAAGGGAGGAGCCAGTCAAGGGGCAGTGTAGTAACAATGAAATATGAAACTTTCCTCTAGTTCTCAAATGCTTCCTCTCACCCATTATCATGATCCCAATTCTACCTGACAATCCAGCTAGACCAGGGAATGCACACTAGAGCTGGAAACATGGGGAATTTAGGATAGATGTTCCTTCAGGCCCGGTGGTGGGAGTGGTGATACCGGGAGGTGGAGGGATGGTGGAGTGGAAGGGGGCAACCAATTTCACGGAGATAAAACCTCCTCTCTGGGGTATGGACAATAGGGAAGTGAGTGGACACATCGGACAGAGTACGATATGAAAAAGTAATAACAATTTGTAAAATATTAATGGCTAGTGGAGGAGGGGAGTGGGGAGGGAGGGGAAACATGGGGAGCTGGTACTGGGGTCCTAAGTGGAGGGAGGATGTTTTGACAGTGATGATGGCAACAAGTGTGAAAATGTGGTCTACATTCATTGATGTATGTATGGATTGTGATGCAGTTGTATGAGGCCCCAATAAAACGACTTATTTAAAAAAAAGGAGGGGGAAAGAGGAGTTTATACCAAAAGTTCAAGTATAAAATATTTGGAAATGAACATGGCAACATGTGTACAAATATGCTTGATACAAATGATGCAAGGAATGTTATAAGCGCTGTAAGAGCCCCCAATAAAAGCATTGGGGGGGGGGGGGAACACTGGACTGAAAAACACAAATCAAAACAAAGTTACAGCCTCAGAAATCCACAGGAACAGTTCTACCTTTCCATACAGGGTCACTGTCAGTCAGAATCGACGCAATGGCAGTGAGTTTGGTTGTTGTCATTTTGAGAGTCCCTGTGGAAGGAAGGACTGGTGACATACTTCCTACTTCCATTGAGACTAAAGCAACACAAAGTCCCTGCCATCACTCAGTTCTGTCTCATCAATGTCTAGTGGCAGGACTGGAAACAGCACCCAGGTGTCTACATTCCCCAGCTCTTCCTATGATGCTGGTTGCTTTCTTTTATTTTATTTTCTATCATTTTATTGGCGGTTCTTACAAGTCTTAAAATTATCAACACATCAATTGTATGATCACATTTGTGCATATGTTGCCATCATCAATTTCCAAGCATTTTATTTCTACTTGAGCCCTTAACATTAGCCCCTCTTTTTTTCCCTCCCTCCCACCCTCATGAATCCTTGATAAATTATTATTATTTTCACATCTTACACCATCCACTGTCTCCCTTCACCCACATTTCTGTTGGAAATCCCTCTTGTACAGGGTGGGGGTGGGGGTTAATGCATCAATCTTTACTGTTCCTGGGGGGATTTATCTGTCCTAGAATCTGTGTGTCCAGAATTCTTATCAGAACCAATGTATATGCTCTGGTTTAGCCAGCTTTGTAAGGTAGAACTGGGGTCATGATAGTACAGGGGAGGAAACTTAAAAGAGATAGAGGAATTTTGTGTGTTTCATCAGTGCTATATTGTACCCTGGCTGACTCATCCCTTTCCCGTGACTCTTGTGAGAGGATGTCCCCTGTGTTAGTCCGGGTAGACTAGAGAAACAAATTCATAGACACGCATATGGATTTAAGGGAAAGGTTTATATACAGGAGGACTGGAACATTGAGAAAGCATCCCAACCTAGTCCAGTCCAAAGTCCAAAGTCAGATAATAGCCCATTTGTCTGATACCAGTCTATAAAGTCTCCTTCCAACTTATGAAGCATATGCGATGACACCAGGACAATCATAGGCCAGTAGGTGCAGAGTCTTGTGTTCCAGTGGCAGTAGAAACATCTCAGTGCATGCAGAGGTCTCCCCGTGGCCTTCCGAGCATCTCAGCACTGGCAGGAGTCTCCACGTGGCTCTTATGGCCCCAAAGGTTTGTCTCCATCAGGGCAAACCCATGTGGTCTCTTCTCTGGCTCCTCCATTCTCCAGGAATCAGGATCGATCAGCATGCTGTCATCTCATCTTGTCTGTAGTTCATCATCTCAGTCAAGTCTCTCTTCTCCAATTGGGAAATACTGCAAGATTTCCCAGAATTCTCAGGAGAAAGCCATGCCCACACAGAGGCTTCATTGGCTACCTCCAGATTAACAGGCTAGACTCCACCCCTATATCCCAGTCGTGAAATTGACATCAGGAATACATGACTGCCATATCCCCTTATTCACATTGATATGATTGTTTGTCTGGGGTCTTTTAATGCCTGATACCTGATCTCCTTGATGCTTTGTGATCACACAGGTTGGTGTGCTTCCTCCATGTGGGTCTTGTTGCTTCCCTACTAACTGATGGTTTAACTGCAATCCTTTAAGACCCCAGATGCTATATCTTCTGATAGTCAGGCACCATCAGCTTTCTTCACCACATTTGCTAATGGACCCATTTTGTCTTCAGTGATCGTGTCAGGAAGGTGAGCATCACAGAATGCCAGATTATTAGAACAAAGAATTCTTGCATTGAGGGAGGACTTGAGCAGAGGTCCATCTGCTACCTTAATATTTAATGTATAAATATATGTACACAAGCCTATATCCCTATCGTTATATGTCGCTGTATGTACTGCTGGCTAACATTTTCTTGCTTAAGCATACATCTTGCTCCAGTTGGGCCCAGCGCTCCATTCACACTCACTCCCTACCATGGAGTCAATATTTACAGATAGCCACACAATAGGACTGGGTGGAACTGTCCCTGTGAGAGTCTATGCCTGCAACTCTTTACATAAGTAGAAGCCTCCATCCCGCTCCTAAAGAGGGACCGGCAGTTGTGAACAGCTGACCTGGTAGTAAACAGCCCAACATGTAACTGCAACAGTGTTCCTGGGCCCATCTGTCCCCTGACCCCTGAAGATACTCTGAATCTGATCATCAGAGGGTGCCACTACCTGTACCCGGAAGGGCCGTGCCATTCTTTCCAGGTTACCAAAGTTGTCTACTGGCCCCAGTTGTTTTTTCAAAGCTGGCTCCGCTTCCCACACAGGCGTAACTAACCCCCCCTGCAACAGAGTCCACCTCTCCCTGCTCTGGGCTCTTCAGCACTTACAGTCCTGGTGTATCACTGAGTTACTCTGCCCAGACCCAGGTCGGAAACTTCCAGAGAGCAGAGTACAGAGCCTAAGAGACAGAAAGCCTCCAAGGGCACCTTGTTGGGAAAACACCTTCTGGGGCCCTTTTCATTAGACTGTGGCAATGAAGGCGAAAGAATGACATTCGGGTTCCTCTCTTGCTTTTTCCCTTTTAAGAGAAGGGCCTTGAGGTTGATGTCACCTGCAATCAACTTGATGCCTACAGTACAGTGCCTCACTGTTCAAGAGATCAGAATGACATTTGCATAGCTAGGATACATGTCTTCTGTTGTGTGCTGTCTTTCAGCAAATGTCGATGGCTTTTCAGAATAATAGACTATCCCAGGCAATGGCAGCACCTGCACGTTTGTACTGCATGAAAGCACTCCACCCCCAGAATAAGCTGACCCCGCCCCTCCCTCAATGCCCCTGGGGCATAAGGGACATACAAAATGACAACTCTCGTCATTGGCCTTCTTAGCACTTGGCTCAGCTGACATCCTGAGATGGAGAAGAGCCAAGGCATCTAAGCCTGGAGTTTAGCTTTAAGAATACTCATTAAGAAAACTCTCCAATTTCTAACTTTTTTTTAATTTCCAGGGCTTTAGTGCGCTATGTGGATTTTTTTTTTTTTGAATGCAGGTAAGAAATCAAGTACACATGACTTCTAATTAATGGTTGGAATGGAAGGCTCCACATTAACAGAAATAGAAAATGGGGCTGTCACTTTGGAAAACAGTTTGACCATTCCTCAAAAGGTGAAACAGAAAGCTACCATATGATCCTGCCAGTCCACTCCAGGCGTCCACCCAAGAGAAATGCAAGGGTCAGTCCACATGCGAAAACTGTGCACGTGGATATTGACAGTTGTGTTAGCTGCATTAGATGAAAGAGGGCAACAGCACAAATACCCATCCACTGATGAACGAATACGTAAAAGGAGGTATATGCCTTGGCTTTGAAGTAAAATGAAGTACAGATACATGCTTCAAGGTGGATGAATCTCAGAGCCACTGAGGTCACAAACCCCGTCACTCCTCACTTGGTTCAATTCCCAAGACCAGGTTGTTAGGCAAAAGCCCGCCTCGTGAAAGTGGAGGATGACCACATCACAAAATGGAGAATGGGTACATTATTACACAACTGCCAAATGCATCCCTGTATTACTGCCAACGTACATCACTGCTGGATATAACATAACTGTTAAACCACAGAGAATCATGAACCTGCCAAGTTCAAACACATAACCTTAACCATCGAATTCAGTGTTATTCTTACTCTAACCCAGCACCTCAGCATTCATCACAGCCATCTCCACGTGTGCAAAACAGACAGTGGATCTTTTACTATGGCTGTAAAGCATAAATATTAGATAACAAGGTAGTCAAGTATATTTCATAATTCCATTTATATATAATAGGCAAATCTATTAAGGAAGCAAAAGGAAGATTCATGGTTGCTAAGGAGTAGGGTGGGGATGGGAACATGGGTTCCTTCAGGGACCCAAAGGCAATAAAAATGTTCTTAAATGCAGAGTGGTGATTGGTTGCACAACTCTGTGAAGATAATGAAAATGATTGAATTTGAAATATGTGATTTACATGTTTCATTTTCAATTAAAAATTTGAGGATTCCAATTTCCCTTTATATGTCTTCCAAACCCCAAAAGCAAACAAATAGTAAGCAATTAAAAAACACAAACATTGTTGTCAAGTGAATCCTCATTGATGGCAAGTCCAGGTGTTTCAGAATACAAAGGCATTCCTTAACCTTTGTAACAACAGCTGTGATCTCTCATAGACAAACCACCAGGGGGGGTTTCTTGAGATTCCTTTGCAGGAATTTGAACCCATAGCCTTTTGGTTGGTAGCTAAGTGCTTACTCATTTGCACAGCCCTATCAGTCTTACACTTTTTCCTCGCGGCATAATCTTCAGAACTTTCATGTCTCTAAGTCTTAGTCTCTTCATCTGTGAAACAAAACTACCTTATTACAAGAATTAAATAAAATAATTCACAGAGGTTTAAATGTATAGGACGTCCTCAAAAGCTTTTTTACCAATATTTCCTAACTCCAGGAGGAAGGGTAAAAAATCTAGACACCTCCTACCATGAACTCAGATGAATGCTATTGAAGACACAAAGTAGCAGAAATAACATCAGTAAAATAAAAAATCTCAGAAAAGGACTTATTTCCAAAACCTTTCGTTTCCTGCCTTTGTACTGTAGCCCAAGCCTACCCTCCCCCAGCTTCCACTCCCACCATTCAGAGGAAAGGAGGACTTAAAAGTTCTTTTTACCCCCTCTCTGCATAATTTCCACAGACTGAACTGTGGAAACGACAGCGGCAATGTTCCAGAACTTCTGGAGGCCTGGAAGAGCAGCCCATGAGGAGCCAAGTGCATTTAATTAAAGCAATTGGTGGAAGGCAAGTGGAAGAATGCTTACCTGCCGGGCACAGCTCACACATCTTCACAGACTCAGAAAAATCCCATTCTGAAGGGCACTGAAGCTATTACGATCCCGAGCAGGCAGCCAGTGAGAAATGATGCTCCCAGTTTCATACAGCCAGCTTTCATTACTGCCGAGAAATATCGCCACATAATTCAACCCAGCTCAAGCCTCTCCCTGAAGACTTTCGGGCCATCCCAATCCCCAGCGATTAGGCCCGCCATTGAATTCCCACAGGATGAATGCGATAACATATGAAATCACCCAGGACTGAGGCCAGCACATTAGAGACTGTCTCCCAGCCATCCGCCAGCACTTACTCCTGGCACCGGCTCTCTGGCTCCCAGCAGACCCCCTCCGCCCCATGCTTCTACTTTATCTTCTCCTAAACCGTGTGCCTTCTCCCCAGTTCATCTGTAAGGCCAGGGAGGAAGGGAAGCCTAGGGCTTCATTTCCCAGTGTCCAGAATTGTATCTCGAGCTCTTCCGTCTTAAGGCATTCAATAAGCATGTTTTCATAATGCCTATCGCCTACATTGTCTTTTCATTTATTATTATTATCATTCTTTATGTTATTTTCTGTAGGGAAAGAGCTTTGAGTCCAAAAGGTGTTTTGGGAGGGCTGCTGAGCTGACTCACGTGGTACCAAGCAGAGGACGTTCCACACAATTTTCAAGTCTGTGATCTTTGAGTGGCAGGTGGGCAGCCTTTTCCTCTGGACCACCCTGGTTGGTGTTTGACAACTCACCAGACGGAAGGTTGGTGGTTCAAATCCACGCTCCCATGAAGTACACAGCGAAGAAGATGTAATTTGGTGAAAATGTCACATCATGTTGATCTCTCTTTTGATGACCTAAAATGTTGCTTCTCTTTAAAAACAAAAATATAGTAAAGGGGAAAAACTGAGTTAATAGCTTCTTTGGGGATGTGTTAGTCCGGGTAGACTAGAGCAACAAACTTCAAAGACACACATATGGATATAAGGAATGGGTTTATATTCAAGAGGAACAGGACATTGAGAAAACATCCCAGCCCAGTCCAGCTCAAAGTAACAAGTCCGATATTAACCCATATGCCCAAAATCAGTCCCTACAGTCTCCTTCTGACTTACAAAGTCACAGGTCAGTGGGTACAGAGTCCCGGCACCAACAGGGGTCTCCCCATGGCTCCTTACTTCCAGGGCTCAGGGTCCATCAATAGCATCCTGTGGTGGCAGAAGCAACTCATCGCTGGCAGAGGCCTCCATGTGGCTGCCTCAGCCTCAGAGGTCTGGCTCCATCAGGGCAAAGCCGTGTGGTCTCTCCGCCGGCTACTCCAGCCTCCCGGACACCGCCATCCTGTGTTGTCTGTGATTAATCGCCTCTGAGACTAACTCCCAACAACTGGGGAAGATAGCTTCTCATCTTCACAAGGGAAATATCATGAGATTTCCCAGAAGTCTCAGGAGAAAGCCATGCCCACATAGAGGCGTCATTGGCTACCCAATGGCTATCTCCAGATTAACAGGCTAGAGTCCACCCCTACATTTCAGTCATAAAATTAACATAAACACATGACGGCCACAGGGGACATGATGGGTAGGTTGGTAGCGGGGGTGGGAGTGGTGGTGGAGAGCTAATAATAATGAGTGCAAGAATGAAGAAGATGTTCTAAAATCTGGTGACGATTGTACACTCTCCTTAATATAACTGACCTATTGAATTGTATGATTTGTGAATGAGATGCCAATAAAGTGACTTTAAAATAAACAAATGAAAAGCAAAACAAACAAACAAAAAACAGAAATACCACGAAGAAAAGCCCCATGGAGCAGTTGTATTCTGTAGAAGCAGGACCACTATGTTGGAATCAACATGATAGACATGGATTGTTTTGATTTTGTCTTCCAATAAGTGAAGGAAGAGTATTTTATTAATACTATGCAGTTGAAAAGTCTTCCTTTACCACTTGGCCATCCAAACAAAGCTGCATAAAACATTTGTTTAAATAGCAGAAGAAAATTGTGCTCATTATGAAGGACAAAATGTGTTCCAGGAAAGTTCATCACTAATTTCCTTGAGGTTATCACTAACCCCCTCTTGACCCCCTCCAGTTGCTATGATGAACCTCAGACTGCTTCTCTACAGAAGCAGGTAAGGAGCCTGTGTTAGGCAGAGTTCTCTGGAAAAACAAAATCAGAATGCTTATGATTATATATATATATATATATATATATATATATATATATATATGATAGGTTTATACAACAAGAAGAAATATAACAGTTCATTAGTCCAAACAGCAGTACAGAGGACTCAGTTCAACTCACTTTCCTGGAACAGTAAATATACTGGAAGTCCTTTAAGTCACATGGGCTGCAAGGTCAAAGAAGGCTCTGATAGGATCTCAAACTCAATCACAGTGACAGGATCCACAATGTTCCCACCAGCAACACAGTGAAAGAGGTTTTAAAGAAGCCTCAGATTTCAACGAGATGATCCACAGGTTGGCTTGGCCCTCAGGTAGTTTATCAGACAGGTTGAGGCAGTGAACTAGCTAAAGCAGCAGCACACTGGTTCAATCACCAGGGAGCACGAGAAATGGGATGCCAGCTGCTTTTATGTCAGTCACCCACCAGTCAAAATCTGACCTGTTTAAACTCCGTCCACCCGTTCCCATTGGCCTAGTTGGCCCAATAAACCTAACTATCACAGAGTGATACGACTGAAAGACAGGTTGCTGAAGCTGCAAGAGATGAGTGTGCACCTCTACCCTACCTTATTCTAGGGGAACATGTTATACCACATTTCTCAGCCCTAGTTTCCTTGCCTGGCACTGGTCAGAGAACAAAAATCCACATCTCGGTCTCAGAGAAGGGTAATAAGCAGAGTGCTCAATACATGACAATAATAATCCCTACAGTGTTTCATGAGTGCTATTTCCTGAGGGGCTGGCATAGACTTCCTCCCTGTCCCCCACCCCTTAACCCCACCCCCCATCTGTCCTTTGCTACTTTTTAGCAGAGCCATCTTGGACAAGTTCCAGCCTCCCTACCTATAAAAGGGGAGATATGTCGACTAGTTCCTGCCTGGCAAAGAGTCTTGGGCTTGGTGAGATAAAGGGGCAGGAAAAAGAAGAAAATCCACAAGGAAGTGGATTGACAGTGTGGCTACAACAATGGGCTCACACAAAGCAATGCTGGTGAAGATGGCATGGGCCTGGGCAGTGTTTGGTCCGGCTGTTCATAGGTTGGCTATGAGTCTGAACTAAGCTAAGGATAGCCAACAGCCACCGCCACTTAGGGCCAGTAGCAAAGGCCGCTAACTCTTCATCACATATCCCATGTCCTCTTCTTCCTGGACACACAGTTAGGCTACAGTTAGCAGCCACCCTTAAAGTCACAGCTGGCCAAGAGACTCAGTCCTGGCCAGGGAAACAGGCCAAGAAATGATTTTGCTCAATAATCTAAATGGGAACCATGAAAACTTCTAACAGCCACTTCTCCGTACTCTTGTTTCCCACCTCTGGTCATTGACATTGAGGGCTGCATCGGAAGCTTCAAGGAGCCCTGGTGGCCTAGTGGTGACCTATTTGGGCTGCTAAAGGAAAGATCAGCAGTTCAAAACCACCAGGTGCTCCTTGGGAGAAAGGCAGGACTTTCTACTCCTGTAAAGAGATATCATTTCAGACAGAATCGGCTCAACGACTTTGGTTTGGTTTTGGAAGCCACAAGTTATTGATACAATGCCAGCCTGATTCCCTGGATGTCTCTGTGGAGCAGAGGTCCCCATTCTCTCTCTGACACCGGTGCCCTAGAACCTAGCAGGATTGTTTTTATAAATGAAAGACCACCCATGATGTTAAGCTGCTGGAATTTGGGGGTTCACTTGTTCTTCTATTCAAGGATCTGCTGCCCTCTTAAAATACACCAGTCAAAATTAATGCCTTGAAGCAAAAATTTTCTAGGAATATTTCAATGTACATAATATGTGAATATAAATAATTCTCTCCTTTTTTGTAAATAATTCTTTAAGCTTACCATCAGGCAATTCTTTTGGATGAACTTTGGATCATTTACATTTTTCAATCACTCTGGGGCCTGGGAATTTGACTTAAAACCAATTAGAGGTCTTAAAACAAAAATACCCACCTCACTCTGTGGATGGCAGACCTTATAATTACATGAAACACCTTACTATTTTTCTGACTATAACTGATTGAGGATTATTCCTTTTCTCCTTTTTTTTACAACGAAAAAATATTTCT